>CAKNWW010193588.1:0-15830 GCA_932074435.1 Andricus kollari
AGAGAGTAACAACCGTTTAGAAATGTCAGCTACCCAGATAACAATCGTGCATCTCACATCACCCGCGTTGTGTGATTATCATGCTGTGCGTGCGTGAGAGGGTTCATTTCACCATCACGGGATGATGGTCACGTAGCTGCGAGAGTTATGACACGCATTTCGCTATCACATATGCCTTCACGAAATGCGTGCAAAATGCAACGCACGTGTGAAGGCATCATACAGAAAACAATATTAATAATATATATTATTGACTTTTTAGGGTTTCGTAGCCTTAGATTTTTTTTCAAATCCCATCCTTAGACGTTTTTCCAAGGGTGTGAAGTGAGGGGTGACGAATGTAGGGAAGTGGAAAGTATGAGACGAGGAGGTGTCTGGAAGATTTAATTAACCTTATTTTAAGGACAATAATTTCAAAATATAATTTTTTGACAATTAAAACAAAAATTTTTTAAAAATTTGTTTGAAAATGTTTTGTCAACATTTGTTTGTTGTAAAAAATTGTTTTTTCTTTAAAAAATTTTGTTTTTAAATGAAATTTTGTTTCAATTTAGAGCATATTTTTTTTAAATATTTTAATAATATTTAATTAACCTATGAATAGGCTACAAGACCATTTTTGAAAACTTTCATGGGCACATGAAAGCTCAAAAGTATTAATTAAATGGAATCTGAACTTTTATTATTATATAATAATGAGTAATTATTATATCATAATATTATATTATGTAATACATACATAAGTGCAAACAAGATGGATATATTATTAGAATTATTATCTTTTGTGATAAGGATTACTAAGCGCGTTTACGAATTTGAATGTAGCGCGTGCTTAGCAAAATGAGTACACACAACACGAGCTGACATGTCGACATATTTTCGATCCGGCAAGTGTTTTCACACTCGCTTATTATATTGTTGTATACAATTCGTTTAGATTTTAACGTGGTTTGGTATCAGTGGAACTTGCACATGGTAAGTACCTAAATTTTGAACTGATTAATTCTATCGAAACAATATCCTCGCTTCTTTGTACGCTTTTTCTGATTCCATATAACCTCAGTTCCTAACCTCTAATCTCAGGCATTGCACTGTAAAACAAAATCTGCTGAAAATTGCATAAGATTCATAATATAACACCGTCCATCAGTGTAAATGCACTGGAATACTTAAATTTACACTAATGGACGATGCAGATTTTCAACTTTTCGAAAATGTAATAACTTTTTATTATTAGTTCTCTAAATAAAATTTTAAACAATTTAATTTATTTTTCTTTTATTTCTTGATAATAAAATATTCATATAAATGTAAATACTTTTATATTTATATGAATATTTTATTATTCTCTTATTATTATTTATTATTATTCATTATTTTATTATTTCTAATGAAAAATCACAATGTGCATGCGATATCGCACGCACGTTATGATAATCATAACATGCGTGCGATATGAACCTCAATTGATGACACGCATATGTGCGGATTGGTCCGCATATATGCGTGCGAATATGTAATCATTTTGCAAACATTTTGTTATCTGGGTAGTAGTAAAGTGGCGCCCCAGCTCCCACTATACCCGCGGTGTTCATATTATTGATATTAAGGAAATCTCATTTCTTTCTAATTTTCGTTCGGGAAAATATTTATTTTTATCAATCTCGCTTATCAGAGATACCGACGATTTTCCGTCTACTTCAATGTTTAGTTGATTATTTTCAACTTTTATTTCTAAGCACTGAGGTTTAATGTCACTAATTTTATTATTTTTTAACGTGATTGAAAACAAATCAGCGAAGCTTCCCAGATCGCTATCTGTATCACTGTTAAGTGATTCTACCTCGTCAATTTCAACATTCCTTAAATTTCTAGGTTTACCTGATTGAGGAGCTTTACAAACCGATTGTAGATGACCTGGTTTTCCACACTTGTCACACTGTTTACTTCGATGCCTGCAGTCTTGTTTATGATGATTCGGCTTCCTGCAGCAGGCGCACCGTGGTCGAGTTACTTGTTGTCTCTCTCTCTCTGTCCATTCTGCCCCTTCTCGGCGATGACGGTTATCCAGGTGTGGCTCTTCCTCTTTGCCCTTTTTGATATTTTGTTCAGGCAAAAAAGGCGGTGTGTATCGTAATTTCATTCTCTCTGATTATCATCATCCTACGTTGGTTATGGTTCCGATTTATTTGCATCCTCATTTGCCCCTTCTATGGCCGTGGCCGTTTTTATTACGTGACTCAATGTTAAATCCGTAGTTTTGAATAATGCTATTTTGATAGCTTTGCTTTTGATTCCCGTTATAAACTGATCTCTCAAAGTTTCGTTCTCGTCCTTAAATTTACAATTTTTTGGTAAACTTTCGTTTTTTTTTGGTGCTTGTAATAGTTAAAAATATATCATATTTCGTGAATTTTAAGATTATCTGTCACTTTAACATGAACGAGCGAACAAAGGACATTTTTTTATTGGTCTATACTAAGCAGATATTGTATATATGGATACAATATGCATCTTTTTTGGGAGTTATTTTGGCACCTACGAGAAACTTTTTAGCCCTAACCAAAAACGATTGCAAAATATTTAATTTTTTCGATACGCTCAAGTGCACATACTTTCCGAACTACGCTATATGTCTCTGCATCAATTTTCGTCAAGAAAATTGCTCTTTTTTCCCGTCATCCCAGTTTAAAATCGAGGATTGAAGCATATTCCATTTTAGTGGTTTTATTCACTTCTCTCTCAAGAACACTACTATTTGATGAAGATGATTCACTTTCACTGTCCTCAGTCCTAGTGCCTTCTTTCACTGTTTCACTTCTATGACTTGTATTCCTGCTTTCCACCTTACACTTTTCCCGCAATACTCGACGCACTTCGTCTAAGTTGAACCTTTCACTTGCGTCTATACCCCTGTTCCGTAACTCGTTGATAATTCCCTCCTTATTTAAATTTTGTATTCACGCTGTTCCTTTTTTATCCGCGTCATTAAGTTTTAATTATTTTCGGTACACGTGTTAAAATCCGTATTATCCTCGTCGCCACTGTAGTGTTTGTAGGGAATCATGGTATAATTAAGAAGACATGATTTCTATCTAAGGCTTTCAATACGACGTGTACGCCTATACTACAATACCCTCTGGTCTCGCTGCAATTGACAACTATTCGCTCTTTCGAAAAGATGAAAAAATTTTTGGTGGAGTTTGTCTTTTTCTGCATAATAGTCTGAGTGGGCCTGTGGTTGGAATGAGTCCAGTGGCTACTTATCCTACGACCGAATTTCTGTTTGTTGAAGTTGAGTCTACTTCTCATAGTGTCTTAGTGGGAATGGTTTATAAACCACCCAATGCCTCCTACTTATTCCTAACTTTAATAGCATTACCTTTACTGCAGTTTTAACATTAACTTAAATCTCACTTCCAATTATACTAAATATCTAACATATATGGTGTACTCTTCAGTACCTATAATCTAAATTAAAATCCAACCCAAAGACTGGTGCGGAATCTCTCTAATATTGATGAACATATCATCCATGAACACCTAATGATATATGATTGGGAAAAAATATTACTAGATACAGATATAAATAATAAAATCGACACTCTAATTAATTACCTAGTCTCCACATTCGACAAATTTTCTTCGCTACATGTTCCTAAAAAATTTAATAAAGCTGCCCCCTGGATTCCCTGGCTTGTGATGGCAAGCGTCGACTTGCAAAAAGAACAAAAAGCAGTATAATACAAGCTCAATTTCGTAAACTCAGGAACCTAGAGATTGCACATACAGACAAAAAAGAGGACAATTGACATCTCCTTAGACGGTTACACCTAAACCCGCCCAAACACGAACCTATAGATAGTAATTTTCCGCCTAATGACCTTTTAAAGACTTTTTTTTACATTCCCAGTTCCATCCTTATCATCATCTTCCATTACCCATCTTAATTCAACATTTAATGACTCTGACTTCTTTTTCGATGACATCACACCTGAAATACTTTTGGAACAAACATTTGAAAACCAATTGAACGCCATAGGCACTGATGGAATATCAATCAAAATAATTAAACTTCCCCTTCCAATTATCTTTCCTGTTCTTTTGCATATTTATAATGCTTCCTTACAGGTCGGTATCTTCCCAGATATCTGGAAAAAGGCAGTTATCTGTCAATCAGGTAATCAGGGTTTCGGGCGAAATATAGCACTGTTGCTGCTTCCCCTAATGTAACAACGGATCTCAAATTAGCAATAGATAATATGGAGATCACGATTGTTGTCCTGTTTGATTTTTCGGAGGACTTTGATATGGTTAACCATAAGTTACTCATACAAAAGTTAAAATATTTTAACGTGTCAAGCTCTATCAACAAATGGTTTCAATTTTATTTAATTAATCGGTCACACAGAGTTATTAATAGTATTGGTGGGATTTCTGACTGGTGGGAGGTCAAGAGTGGGGTTCCCCTCAGGGCTCCATTCTGGCACACCTCCTCTTCAATCTTTTCACCTCTTCCCTTGGAAGTGCTCCATTCTGGCACCCCTCCTCTTCAATTTGTTCACCTCTGACCTTGGAAGTGAACTTCAATATTGCAGCTGCCACAAGTATGCTGACAATTTCAAAATTTACTTATCGGGACCAATTTCTTCATTAAGTAGATTACTTGTTCTAGTCCAGGAGGGTATCGATCGCGTTATCCTCTGGGCCTGGAAGAATGGACTTTTCTTAACCCGGGCAAAACTCAGGCAATTGTTGTCGGACCTACTTCCTCTCCATCACTTGAAACTCTGGCATCATTTCCACCCCTTTGTATCGAGAGTCTCACTATCCCTTTCTTGGAAGTCGTTAAAAATCTGGGATATTTCCATAACCGTACCTTCTCCTGGAAGGAACATGTACAGAGCATCTCGAGGAAAACATACAGAATTCTACAACAACAATATAGAAATAAGGAATCTTTACCTACCTCCACTCGGATACATTTGGTTAAAAGTCTAATCTTGCCCCACTTTGACTACGGTTGTTTAGTATAAGATGCTTTGACCGAAGATTTAAATTTAAAGCTGGAGCGTGAGTTAAATGCCTGATCCGTTTTATCTATAATTTGCCTAAATGCGAACACATAACTCCACACCGACATAAGGCTGATCTGCTTAATGTTGCCAAGAGAAGACCATTCTTTATGGGTAATTGGTTCTACATTCTTTTTCAGAACAACGCTCCTGAGTATCTATTTAACATCTTCCAATTTGTAGACAGAGAGCTTCCAGCACAGTCTAAGCTTAGTAAAAGACATTCAAATCTTAAGATTCCTTTGCACAGAACATGTAAGCTTCAAAGGTCATTTATAGTAAGAGATGCCCGGTTTTGGAATAAAGTATCATACGATATTAGAAATGCACCTTCCCTGTATCCTTTCAAAAATCTCTTTTCTAAATATTTGGACAATAATTCTAACCCAACTCTTGAAATTACTCACTGGTAAACTCTCATATATAATTCTCCAACATTTTATCTTCGAATTTCCTTTTGTTTATATTAACTTTTTTTTTATACAATTTTTCCCTCGTTATTTCTACTTTAACATGCACAAGAGTTTCTAATTAATCACTCAATGTTCATTACTATGCATTAATCTCACACCTAATCTAATACGAATTCTGAGGTCGACTCTATTTATTTATACTACAGATTTAGTTATAAGATTAATCAAGTATTTTACGGCGACATCTAACGGCGTTACTGTGTGGTTCTGTAAGTTGTGCATAATGCACATTTGTAACAGCTGTATAGCAATGTGACATAAGCGTTCCCTAACAGTCAAATAACATGTGTTAAAATACATGGTTACTCGCATGGTCTATAATAATTTTATTATGTGCAGTTCTGTATACTGCACATTAGTAACAGTTATGTAACAATGTGCCATGACTGCTATGTGACAAACGTGCATCATTTGTACTTTAAGTTGGCTACACGCATGATCTATATGAATTCTGCTACCGTGTTACGTAACGATTTTTAAATAGTGCGGAAAATTTGTCTCAGAAATGAATTATATATTATCCACATTATTTATAGAATTATTATCGAATACAAGAATATCTTTTTGAAATATTTTTAAAGTGATTAATAATAATTAAAATAATAATTAAAATTGAATAGAATAAAAATATTCCAATATTATATATTTCAAGTACATATATATTTTACGAAGGGAAGAAACAATGAATAAATTTTGACTGTAAATATTTTTGTTAAAAAAGTCGATATAAGCATCGATTGTGAGTGTACATATTATAAGCAGTTATAGACTCTATCTTGAAAACTAAACCTTCATCTTCCTTCAACTTTTAAATACATTTTCATCAGTTTTTATAATAGTGTTAGATGCAAGCTCTAACATAAAATTCAATATTTTTGCATTACATTTACGACCTAAGTTAAAATTTACAACATATTCTTATGAGAATTTGGAGAATAGAGCTTGAATACAGCACTCTTAAAGTGAAAAGTTTCACATATGAAACTCTTACAATCTAAAACGTAAATCATCTTTAAAGAGATAGAAGTTTTAAGTTTTAATGAATTCCATAAATATTAAACATCATTTGTACTTGACTTATAAAAACTTGTTAATATAAAAACAGTGAAAAAGTGATAATCATTTCCCGAAAATAACTTTTCTTGTTGATGAAAAATATTTTTGATATTGTTGATTTAGCAATAAAATTAAATATTTGAATTAAACATTTTTAAATCCACCTATCTATAAAATGTGTGAAACTAAAAATAAAAATATATATTCCTCAGGTAGCCCTGACTTTTCAGCAAAAAACCTTGGCTGAGATTTTTTCGACAAGACCCAAACGGTTCCATAGCGCAGTTGGCTAGTGCGTGCGGTAGATTTAGGTTTAAAGGCTTAGGTGAGATAGTTTAGGTAGGGCTCTAATCCCCAGTGGGTGCGATTGTTCAAAGCGTTTGAGCGTGCGATTATGTTATAAGTGACCATGCGTGCAATCGTGTAATTAAACAAATAAATCAGGTGCAGTAATAATACATATACAATTTTTTTTTGCAAATTTATTTTTATTATTTAATTTATTATTTATCATATTACATCATCTGTTTCGAGCTGCTATTATGGAAATACATATGGGTTATGGTACAAAACTATGGTAAAACCCATTTAAATTATTTTTTTATTCTTAATGCTAAATTTTTCAATTGTAACTTGGATAGTATATAATTCGGGCTTGGCCTAAAATTGGCCTTTAAGCTATTTTCAGACCGTTCGAATGTAAACAATCAGGGCCGTTTGAACAGTTTCAATTGGAATACGTAATATTCCGCAATATACGCGAGTGAGTACCCGCGCAATGCGCCTTTCCGCTACGCTGCTGGTGTTTCACGCTTCTTGGAGCCTCTTTCGCCGCCGAGGGGCACTACGCTCAGCCAGAAACGCCCGAACCGACGCCGCAGCGCTTCTTGGAATTATTAAATCCGGACTAACTAAATCCAAGTTCGAACGTAATTAAATACAGTGATAATATACTAAACCATTTTTTTTCTTGCATCATCATCATCTGTTTCGAGCTACTGTAGTGGCACTGTTACATAATTATTACAGAGTATTAAAATACAGCTCCGTAAGCGGTACATAACATCTATATAACACTGTTATAACATGGTTACATGCGTGTTACAAAACTTATGTCACAGAGTTAGAGAGCCGTTACAGAAATTATCCATCACACAGAGTGTAACATCTTGCGTCACAGATGAGTCACCTGTAACTCACCAGTTATGTAACATGTTACAATATGTTATTTAACAGGTTTAGTGCATAATGAGTTTCATTTTGAATTCTCAAAGTTGGATTTTCACGTAGTAAAAATCAAAATATGAGATGGCGCGAAGTATTGTCTATTAGGCACATGCTAAAATAATCAATTTCAAAACTGAATTCTTCGCAAATTAATACCGGTAGAGAGTCTGAATTTTTCACAATAAACGTATTTCATATTCCTTTATAATATATTTGAAATTCAGTTTCTGAAGTACGACTACCTAGCCACATTGGACGCTCTTTAATGAAAACGGAGTAGCTATTTCGCCCGCTAATGACGGGGAAGAAAGGACGGTACCCGGTAAGAAGGTGTGTAATGACATGGATTAAAATGATTTAAAAGTTCAGAAAGTTCGAACTTCAGTTCGGAATTGCGTTGAGTGCACTTTGAGTGAAAAAGAATTGTTCTGGATGAAAATGTTGACAAATATACTTAACGGAAGGAATTTAATTGACTTTAACATTCGCCCTCACCTTACGACATTTAACAGGATTTTGTACCCTCAAAATCCATACCCTTTGTTTGTACCCTCAGTACAAACAGTTTGAACAGTTTGTACCCTCTTTAACATAATTCAAACGAATTCATGCATAGGCAGAAATCATCATAGGATTAAACAGGACTGAACTGAGACGCAAATATTTGATGTTCATATGAATTAAAACGTTAATGGAAGAAAACGACATTCAATTGGATTCATAACGTTGTGAATATCGCCATATTTGAAATCATTTCAATCTATTTTAAGGCATTACTTTTTACCAGGTAGCTTATTTCGCCCGCTTATGCTGGAGAAATAAGGAAGGTACCTTATTTCGCTCGCCGGAATATATGCAGGAGGTGGAGACGGGCAAAATAAAGAAAGTATGTTATTTATTATTATATAGTAGATTATAATTTTAGAGATAAGTAATTTGATTCAATTTCTATTAATTTTGGGAAGAGATGAAATAATGAACGCTAATATTTTAAAGAAAATGAATTTCAGATTTAAAAGGACTATTTTTTTTTAATGTAATTGTTTGGTTGAAGATTCGTCGTTGTGGGTTGGTGATTCGGAGGTTTGGGTTAGGGATTCGGCGGTTTGGTTGACGGTTCAACTGTTGTGTTGAAATTTTAACTATTTTCTTGAAAATCGGACTTTCTTATGTCCTGGTAACTATTTTCTAATTTGTAAATTGAACTAGGGAAACCCATTTTTTTCTTTCGTCTTCTGCTTTGTTTATTTTTTTATATAATATAATGAATACGAATATTTTAAAGAAACTGTATTTTAGATTGAAAACGAAGAATTTTCATGTTTTTAACGGTCACCCTCACTTGAGAAAATAAAACCAAATAAAAACTGCGTAACAAATTGACAGACGAGCCTCTCGAATGTCAGTCTGTCACTCTCCGTGTAAGAAAGATAAAATATATATATATAATATAAAACTCACGAAAAATAAAATATAATTATCGGAATTGCTTAGGCTAGACTCTCCACCTTACGGCGACTGGCTAATTATTTTAGACATGATTTTTACTCTCAAAATACATTTCTCGCATCAAGTTAGTAGTTGAGCGCATACTTTGAACAATGAATAATACAAATAATAGAGTAGCCTCGGAATGGATTGAAACTTTGTTTGACGAAAGATATGCACCCGGTAAAGGTAAAGTTTCAAGCGCTGAATGGAGACTGGGTGTTTGGATTGCTAGAGGGGTAGATCTTAAGGAAAGACAATTACGAGAAATAATGCGCGTAAGGAAGCTAGATATTTTATGTATACTTGAAACAAAGAAAAGGGAATGCAACATTAGAGTGATAGAAAATGGAGAGTTAAGGCAGCATGTCAAGAAGCATGGATTTGTATCTTCCAGATTGCTGTGAGTTAGAATGAAAGTGGAAATCAGAATATTATTTATCATAGCGTGCTACGCCCCAGATTATGGTGAAAGGAATGAAGTAAAAGACGCCTTCGGGGACACTTTATATGATACTATAGGTACTTGCGTTCATGGGGAAAGAATCATTCTACTAGGAGATATGCATGGATGGGTTGGAATTTAACGTCAGGGTATTGAAGGGATGCTAGGTAATTTTGGGGATCCAAGAACAAGTGATGATGAAGACAGATTGGTTAGCTTATGCTTAGAAAATGGCTTGTATATTACAAAAACTTGGTTTAGGCATAAAATTACCCACTTGTAGACCTGATGCAGAGGAGATAGCTACAGTATAATTGACTTTGTTGTTTCGGACGAAAGACTGAAAGAGCTAGTAAAAGATACAAGGGTTATGAGGGGTTCTGAATGTGAAACGGATAATTACCTCGTATTCTTAAAAATGAACTTAGGTCAAGGAGGGTGAGGAAAGAGAACCAAAAAGACTAAACATACGCGAATCAAGATTGAGAATTTACAGAAACTGGAAGTGCCAGTAAATTTTCAGAATGGGATATACGAACGCATAGATGGGGCAACTTGGGAGGCGCTAATACGCAATAAAGATATAGAGGGCGCATGGACCATGCTCCGGGATAACATTGTTGGGAGTGCGACTGAAGTGTGTGGTACTGCGGTTGTAGGCAGAATGTCTGGTGATGCGTGGTGAAATGATGAAATCCGCGTAGCATTTAATGAAAAGAAACAAACGTATCTAAGAAAGTTGATCATTGCAGGCCTTAGCGGTGATAAGAGAAATAAACTTGAAAATGATTACAGTGACAAAAAAAGGAAAGTAAAAATACTAGTTAAAGAAAGTAAGGATAAAATCAAAGCGGAAAAAGGGAAGAAAATGCAAGTCAATTTTGAAGGAAGCAAGAAACTGTTTTAAAAATTAGCGTTGAATATTATGAAAGGAAGTAATAGTGTAGAATTAGTCGGCATTGGAAATAGCAAGGGTGAAATGCTATATGATATAGACGGGATACTAGATGCTTTAAGAGACTCTTTGAAGGAATTATTGGGAGGTAACGCTATAGGGCAGCACAATTGCGACATAGAATACGATAAATTGGAAAACCGGTTGAAAGAATCTGTGCCTCTAAGGTTAGGGATATAATTAAGAACTTAAAGAATAGTAAGGCTGCTGGCGTAGATGCTATTGCCGCAGAAATGCTTAAATACGGTGGCGAATACATACCGCACAGGCCGTGCGAGTTAATAAATTTATGTATCGACATGGAAGAAGTTACAGATGGCAGGGAAAAGGCGACTATAGTCCCAATATGCAAAGAAAAGGAAGATAAACGCAACTGCAATCATTACTGAGGTTTCAGCTTACTAAGTACCGTAAGCAAAATATATTCAAAAATACTTATTCACAGGGTAATGAAATTAACAGAAGAAAAGATATGGAAAGTCCAATGTGTATTTATGCCATAAAGATCATGTGCGAATCAGATATTTAGCTTGAGACAGATCACAGAAAAAAGTCTAAGAGTAAATAAAACAGTTTTCTGTGCTTTTCATGACCCAAAAGGAGCGCTTGATAAAGTGGACAGAAGTTAGCTTCGGGAAGTCCTGAAAGAGTATGGAGTCAATGGATAGCTTCTACAAGCAATAAAACAATATATACAGGTAGCAAAGCGAGTGTGAGGGTAAATGGGCAACTGAGTGACTGGTTCGATATTATGCCAGGTGTTAGGCAAGGATGTGTTATGTCCTCATAGCTATTTATTGTATTCATGGACGAGTGTTTAAGGATAGCCCTCTTAGACGATGGTGTGGATCTCGTGACAGTAAAGGTGCGTGGGTTAGCGTTTGCCGATAATAAGGTTGTTATGGCAGAGTCAATCGAAGGCATGAAGAGAATGCTCAGCAGACTGAATACTAGCATGAAGAACATTGGTCTTAAAATTAACGTGAATCAAATAAATATTATGGTGTTTGAAGGAGAGGGTGAAAAACCAGCATGCAACATTGTCTTAGATGATGAGAGGATATAACAAATTGATAAGTACGTGTATCTTCGTAGTTTATTTACTACTGACGGAAAGATCTATAGAGAAATAGCCAGGCGTACAAACGAGGATAAGAAGGTTATCGGCAGTGTAGGAGCTATTACCAGAAGTAAAAATATAACAAATAAAGCTAAAATAGAAATATATAATTCTGTACTTGCACCCACCGTGCTGTACGGTAGCGAGACCTGGTCCTACCAAGAAAAGGATAAGAATAAAATTAACGCGTTTGCCATGAAATTCCTGCGCAATGTCTGCGGTAAAACGGTCATGGACAAAGTCAGTAATGAGAGGATTCTTAAATAATGTTGTGTAGAGGAAACACTATTTGACAAGAATGAAAGAAATTTGTTGAGATGGTTTGGGCAAATTAAGACAATGAAAGAAGATGGACTGACGAAGCAAATATATTTAGGTAAAATAAATGGTAGCGTACCCAGAGACAGACAGAGGAAAGAATGGTTGGAATGTGTGAATGAGACACTAACTCAAAAAGATATAAAAAGCCGTAGAAAATGTATGGATGTAAAGGAAGCTTAAGAGGTATGCCAGGATAGGAAAGTTTGTCGACAAATAGTTTATAAGAAATGCATTATGAAGAGTATCACTAGAGTGAGAGACGCCTGAAACAAATGACCTTGAATACTAATGGGGCCGCGCGGAGAGCTTTACATAGTTACTTTGTGAAACTCTTCGCCTGGGGTGATTGCTTGAAAGATTGATCAGTGACCTGGTTAGAACAGTGTTGTGAAACGAACGTGTTCTTTAAATAAGCAACACGGGAATTATATATTATTCTACAAAACTGTGGCGCCCCCCCCCCCCCCTTATCCCTCCTCGTACACTGAATTCCTTAATCCCCGATAATATAACGAGGCTAGAACCGAATGAGTCACGCTTAACCCGAAAGGGATTTGGCTTCATGATACAATAAAAATAATAATAAATCATTTAAAATGCAATTATAATTGCTCCAGCGAAACTTGTGACACGAGTCAACCTCAAAATCTCAGACAGAGCCCAGGGGTGGTTATAACCACCGTAAATAGATGGAGCAAAAATCGAATTCGCGCAATTTAAATTTCATTATACTTTGCTATTATCGCTACTTTATTTCAGATTTAAACTTTAAAATTTTAAGAAAATAAGAATAAATTGTCAGTTTCGAATCCATTATAATCAGACAGGCAATGCAACTTCAAGTAAAAGAATTATTCGCCTCTTAAATATGTTATTTATAAAAGGCAATAAGACGAGACGTATTTTACCGCTTTGAGAACAAACTAATTCGTCTCACACATTCATATTTAAGGCAATTTTAGTCCCTGAAAAGTAAGAATAACGTTAAAGTTTTTAACTCATGGGCCTAAAGACAATTTTCGCGCATGCTCGCATCGCCATTGGTTTTACTTTAGTCCCAAGATAGAATAACGAAAGTACTTAAGTCTCGCTCCCTAATGGCATTTTAGCGGAGTGTGGCGCTATCTGACAGATAAATGATTTCAACTTACGTCTCTTTTCGTGATATTCTTTTGATAATGGTAGATCTTCAATTAGTTATTCAGCCATTTTCTTTCACGTCAGCTCGATTGTAGAGGTTATGTTAAAAGTTGTGTCCAGTAGAGGCAATTTGTATTGCAAATTATAGATTAAAGATTGGTTTATTGTCCTTTCGGGGATCTCTGCCCCCCGAACCCGTTTGTTATTACTCTGCTATCAGGTACTTGTAGACATATTAATATATCTCTTAATGTCGCCATTTACGAATCTGATTTTATTCCCTCGCCCTACAGCTTCAGAATCTTGCCTTTACTTCAAATACGCCGTAGCCGAGAGCGTCAAACTTCGCACTCGCTCAAAAAAAAAACAATATTACTCCCTTGTTACACAATATACTATTTAGAGAAGTTATGAAGATTCGAAATTTTAAGGCTGTAACGTTTAAAAATCATTTATAGGTGTTTGGAAATCAACCCGGTTCAGTAATGGGAGAACGAGGATATCTCTGGCATGTGCAGTAGTACTTCTGGGCGACCGGAGGGAGGCTGCTTATCGGATCGGGTCGCATCGGGCTTGGAAATAGGACTGGTGGAGAGTAGTAGACATTCAGTGTCGAATACTAAACAAAAGTCCACGCATCCGTGTGTGGCAAGACCGAGCACTTTAGTACTCAAACAATACCGTGGAAACGGGATGAAAAACCTAAAAATACACAGGAATCACTACTGCCCATGCCAGAGATATCCACGAGATATACTGTATTTCTTTTCAAAATTGTTAAGGAAAAACAAGCAGTTTAAAGAAATAAACCATCACTTATTACGTATCCAGGTCTCGAAATTCTTACTGTATAAATGACCATACCTGGGCTAGCAATTCATTTAAATAAAAATAAGAAAATATCGAAATAAAAAAAAATAGCTACAAAAATATTTTATTATAGAAACTGAAAAATAACTGTCAATTAAAAAATTGAATAACTTATAAACAAAACAAGATTTACAAAAATATATTTTTATTCAAAACTAAAAATACTGAATATAGCTAAAAAATTACAAATTTAAAAAAAACTCCCGGCTGTGTGAATTTTTTAAATTATGTAAATAAACAAAAATACATTTAAAAAATTATTTTATTGAAAGAAATAACTGAAAATGTTTGAAAAACTCCCGCTTTTCGTGTTTTTAACAATTATATGAATAAAAACATATATTTAAAAAGTATTTTAATCAAAAACTGATAAAATTAATAAATAGAACAATTTTAAACAAAATTGATAAACCTTGTAAAGAATATTTCGGAAAACTCCCAAATTTTGACGATGCCATTTTAGAAGAAAAATGTATGAAGACACTTTAAAATATAATCAAAAAGGAAAATAAAAAAAATGGATTTTACATCATCTAATTAATTCAACAATATTTAATTGTTTAAAAATACAGTAGCGTCCAGGAGTATCAGGATACATACAAAATAGCGATTAAAAACATGCACTCACTTCACGCAGGATATCTCCGGAAAAAAGAAAATAGAATAATTTCTGAAAAGACGTAGGAAAGGTTGGACCGGTCTAATTTCTGGCCATTTTCATGGCTCAAGTTCAACTCCTGACAACATCTTGTAAAATAGTGGTAAAACTTTGAAAGTCGATAATAATAAACCTTAAGATCTCCTTTTTAAAATAAGCCCAAGAAACTGTAAAAATATTCACTGGTTCTCGAATCATGATAACAAGTTTAAAGGCGTGCGCAAGATGAAGACCGCTCGGTTCAGCGGTGCTCGGTCTTCTGCCCTTTGCCAATGTACGGGAAATACAGACAAAAGACTTCAGTCACAGCTCGACCGAGCAATTTTCGTCTTGCACATGCCTCCACATTTTGTATGAGAATATGAAAGACAGTAAACATTTTTACAGTTTCTTGGGCTCATTTTAAAAAGGAGCTCTTGCACTATTTTGCTTGCGTGACTTTAACATTTTTACCGTATTTTCTTAGATTTTGTCAGGAGTTGAAGTTGAATCACGAAAACTGGCAAAAATCAGAAATTAAACCGGTCTTTCTCACTCACTAACTCAGTCTTTATTCATCAAAAATAATTTAAATAGGTTATATTTAACGCGGAATTAATTAACGTTTTTAAAGTCTTTTTAGAAATTATTCTATCTTATTTTTTTCGGAGGTATCCTGCGTTTTTAATCGCTATTTTTGAAGGTGTCCTGATACGTCCCCGGTGCAAAATCGATTTTTTTGAATAAATTAAATAATGGAAAATCTATTTTTTATTCAGTTTTCAGTTTAAGTTTTAAAAGAAGAACCAACGTGCGAGGCATAAAGGATACGTTATAAATGCCAACCAAATATTCCCGTAGCTCAGTTAAGCGTCCTGGAGTCTGGACTGATAATCACACGAGGCACCGTTGGTTCGAGCCTCGGCGCATTCATCTAAATGCATCTTAGAATTGAAAAGCAAGATTGAAACGAATTCAAAGAAGTTAATTCGCCTCAATTCGCCCTAATTCGTTTTTTTTACT
>CAKNWW010193591.1:0-16630 GCA_932074435.1 Andricus kollari
CATTATTAAAAATAATAAAAAATATTATCAAACAAATTTATTTTCTTATACATAATTTTTTGTCATAAGATAAATATGACAAATCATTAAATCAATTATCTTAAAAAATTGGGTGTAGAATTATAATCTGTGGCATAAACAATTTCGAAAAATATGATAATGAAAAAAAAAGTCATAACCATTATTTGGCTCTTAGTAGGTATAGGGGAAAATTCTTAAGATTCGACAATGCGAAAGTAGACGAGCGTAAAAGGTACCGATTTCCGAGCGTTAAATTAAGTAATTAGGTTTTAGGTTTGAATCTCTGCGATGCATATAATTTCTGCAAGCCCTCTGAAAAAGATCCCGGCGGGATGCCGTCGGTTTGTGTTGACTGGGAAGCTTCCTAAAATGGATTGAATTGGAATAAAATAAAACACAATAATTAAAATACGTTTAAGGGCAGTTCTGATATGGATAAATCGAAAAGCAAATAATGGAAAGGGATTGATGGGAAGGGAGAGTGTAATATGCAGGGATGGGGGAAAATGGTGGATGGAAATCGAAAAAATCAGAGGTTCTGAAGGCTCTTGAGGGAGGCTTTTTATGGAGGTCCTTGTTTGAGACTCTGGAGGCCCTTCCAGGAGGCTCTAGAGGTCCTCGTAGGAGGCTCTGGAGGCCCTTATGGGACACTCTAGAGGTTCTTATGGGAAGCTCTGAAGGCTAGTGATGCCGTTCGAGGCGAGGAATGGCAAGGCGGAGGTCGGGGAAAGCAAGGAAGGATAACTCGAGGCCTCGCATTTCGAGCCAAAGCAAGGCGGTCAAGACTCGAGGCCTTGAAAACTTAAGGCCTTGCCTTGGCTTTGTCTTAGAGACTGGAGTTTCCTCCGACAGATGTGCATCTTTCCTTCACAGGAGCGACCGCCTGAGAAGGGCGAATAAATTAAAGCTCTCATAAGATGATTGTGGATATAATAAAAAATTATAATTCGTGATAATTTAGCATTTTTAAAGGGTTATAATAAGGAGTTTTGAGATGTTGGAATGGAACATTTACTCAAAAGAAAATAAATTTACACTACCTACAAAAAGTTTTGGTACATTTATTTATTTTTCTGTGAAAATTTTTCTTTACTTGAAAGTCGAAAATCTATGCAGAAACTGAATCTACGACTTTGTAATCAGAATCATTTAGACAAATTTCGCGTCGAATTCGCCTGGTTTAACGTTATTTTGATGAAGGAATTAAAAATGCGTTGCTTTAAGGTTAAAGATTTTTTTAGCAAAATTAATATTTTGAAATTTTGAGTTCAACTCTTTGCCAAATGTAGAAAAATTTTCCTAAAAATGTGGAAGTGTCATAAAATCAATAGAAACTCCTATCCCACCGGACACTGTTATATAACTGTGATGTAACAGTTCCAGAACAGAAAAGAAGAGGTTCTGTAACAGGTTAAGAACATACTTAGACCATGGTCCAAGTAATGTCGTCCCCAAATGGATGTAGCAGTTCTATAATGTAGTTACAGAACGAGCATAAAATCATTACAGAACACGTGTACTGTGACACGCGTAACATTCTAGTGAATGTTTCAGTGAATGTTCGATCACTCTGTTTCATATCAGTTACATTACAGAATTTCAGAACTGTTACATATCCTTACAATAACAATGTTACAGAACAGTGTCACCTTCATGTTCCGTTCTTGGCACACTTGTGACATTCTAGCGACATAACAGTTCCATAACTCTGTTCTATATCAGTTAAATTATATAGTTCCAGAACTGTTACATATCCTTACAGTAACAGAGTTACAGAACAATGTGACCTTCATGTTCCATTCTTGGAACACCT
Source organism: Andricus kollari (assembly GCA_932074435.1). NCBI lineage: Eukaryota > Metazoa > Arthropoda > Insecta > Hymenoptera > Cynipidae > Andricus > Andricus kollari. The sequence goes on from CAKNWW010193591.1 coordinate 1,835, forward strand.
GTGACATTCTAGTGACATAACAGTTCTATCACTCTGTTCTGTGGAAAATGCCTCTTGTTCTTTAGCGATATCTTTCATCGCTTACAAGAACAATTAAAAAACTATGTTTTAAGGAGATGCCTTTCTTCTATTAGCAAAAACTTTTCAAAAATATTTGGAAGAATAAAAAAGGTGGGGGTTTCCACAACATATTTTGTGCAAGTTTTCAAAATTTGAAGAAAAAAATAAAAAATATTTTCTAGAAATTATCACCTTTTTTCCCCCATATTTCTTTTACTTATTTACTTATTTTACTTTTATTAGGAAGATATCGTGTTATCTTCATGCTGGATAAACCATTTAGACGTACAAACTTTTATCTGAACACTTATTCGTATCTGTCATAGTTTACGAGAAAAAGTAGAAAATTCAATTGTAGTAAAAAAATACTCCTGGCCACAAAAGATATTTAGCCAGCATAAAACTCACAAGATATCTTCCTTATCAAGGTACAAATTCAAACAAAAATTGGTAGAAAATATAAGGGTGGGTTTTTTGAGAAAATCGACTTTTAATATTTTCCGACAAACCATCGCCATTTTGTCATTTTTAAACGTTTTTTTAAATTTTACAGCGGATTACGTAAGAAGACAATAAATTCTATTATAGTCAAAAAGAAAACGATAAATATCTCAGTTAGGTCTAAAAGTTATAGAGGTTTAAAGCAGGGACCCGACCGAAACTTTCGTTCCATTTCGTTACTGACAGTTAAACAAAATAATTTTGATTAAATCATTAATGTAATGTCAAATATTATCTAACTTCATCCAAATCTAAAAATAGCAGTTCAAGGTTTAGTGAAAAAATTTGTTTTCTATTAATAACGAAATGGAACGAAACTTTCGGTCGGGTCCCTGGTTTAAAGAAAAATTTCGGATTTTCTGAATAACAAAGCACATAATTCAAATTCGCATAACTTCTTAGAAATTTTTTCTGCAAATCGGAAAAATATCTATCGCCTAATTTCCTCTAAGAGAAAACAAAATAGTTCGTCCCCGAGAGATTCTACCACTTCAAGTGTAGAACTAGAACCTCTCTGATTTGAAATGGATTCGGTCTGTTTGTTACATTAAGCATATTCAATATTTTAACTTTTTTAGACAAATTAAATATCCCGAGAATCGTGAAAACTTGTAGATTTCAATTATTACATTTACATATCGTTAATTCAAAAATTAAAAAAAATTCCATTCGTAGAAGCACATTGGTAGAAACGCGGAAAATGAGAAGCGTGTTCTACTGGTGGCGAATTGAGTGTGCTCTCTCTTTTCGAGTCGGCGTAACCAAGCACACGTAAATGTACTAGAAAACATTTGCTCTTGACGAAAAAGAAATATGTTACGCTCAATCCGCAAACAGTAGAACACGCTCATTTTATGTGGCTACCATAAAAAAGATTAACTTTTCGACTGCAAAATCTGTAAATTCGTGTAGAATCTTGTAGTTGTGCTGCTTTGAAAATCCTTGTAGGAAGTTAAAATTACAATGAAATACAACTATATACAAACAAAGTAAAAAATTCGTCCGAATAATACACAAAAGTTGTACTTTCCTGTCATTTTAGTTGTAATATATTGAATTTATTGGTTGGTTCCTGAAAAAATGGTTGTAGTTTTTTGTACATTTTTGTAAAAATGTTTCCACCATTGTATGTTTAAATATGCTAAACCAAACTTTTATAATTTGTTTCAAGCTTTGCTAGAAGTTAAGTGGAGTGGGGAAAGAAGACTGGAAGGGGTAAAGGTCCTAGTCCTCAACTAGATAATTGACTCTCTCGTCAATTTTGACCATAGACCGCAATTCAAGTGCTGCTGTTTGTCATGCATGACTGAGCACCGCATCTCTTTCGGTCCCGCGGTCCCCGCATCAACAAAATTCCGAGGACTGAAATTCTAGGAACGTCGTAAATGGAAGTTCTTAAGTGGGATTCCCAATGCAATACATTCTCAACGAATAATAATTTTTTATAATATAAATTTTTTTTAAACATTCGCAAGAAACGTACTTGCCAACAAATGGATGTCGTTTTCTTTTACAAATTGACTGCCAATGACGCCGTTGAAAAGACGAAATCAGTTTTACCAATTTTCTGAATATTTTACTTGATGGTTTCTTTACATCTTCCCTTTTACAATTCATCCCCTATAACAAAAATTGTAATAGTAACACTTTACTTTCATTCACTCCTTTAATGAAAGCTACACTTCCTACGATACATCTTTCAATTTCGAACCCAGCGCCTAAAAGTCTGAACTCTGAAGTTCGTGCATACGATTATAATATTCTTCTATTGTTCGTCTATTGTTGACATGGTTTTTCACATCGTGTGCATCGTTTTGGCGTACATTTTTTATTATTCCTCGAAAACTAAGGGAGATCCCATTTCGATATTTACAGGGTGGTTTTGAATATCTCCTAAGCTTTTTAATTTTTTAAAAATTATTTCACTATTTTTCTTTCAACACATGATAGAACGGATACTAGAATTTTAATCAAAATTACTAACAATAACTTAAATTTTCTAGATGATTTGACATGGAATTGCTCTAATCTATATCTCAAAACAGACTGAACCACAAGTTACTGCCGTTGTATTTATGTGATGAGTTATAGATGAGAGACAAATTCTTGACAATGCAACTGTTTTGAATGATGTACAAACTATTCAGAAAGTACAAACGCTTAAGAAAAATGTAAACGTTTATTATAATAATTGAAAATTAGGGTATTTTAGACAATGTTCAGGGAAACGCACTGACTGACATATCATGAGAGCTCATAATATAGCATACAGCGAAGTTTGCACTTTCCTTCGGGATAATGCCGTACAAAAGAAACATTGCTACTTATTGCAATATCTCACCGATTATTATAATTATGGGTTAGAAAAATTAGTGCAAAAAAGGGAATTATTATCACCGAAGAAATGTTAAATGAATCCAAGGAATCGGAACTGCTACAACGTGCTGCATTTCTTTTAAGAAGAAAAATTTACTCAATTAAAAAAAGACATCACCCTGCAAACATAACAACGTCAGGACCTGCAACAGTTCCGTCTTCTACGCGAGGAGTAAATTTATTAACTTAAGATTTGATTTATGCTGCAACTCAAGGAGAAATAAAACCATCTATGCATATAACGCTTGGGTTGACTTTGAAAAGCATTACAAGCAGTAACAAATTCATAGATATTATTAATAAATATGGTCATTGCTGAAGCTGCAATATCATTTAGGAATTCGAGACCGAAACAAAACCTTCTCTTTTAATGCGACGGCAAAAATGTTCATGAAACCTAATGTAATACACGAATTACAAAGTACACATGATTCATCTTCGGCTTATAGTTCGTCTTCGGCTGATAATTCATCTTCTCCGAATAATTAATCTTCGGCGATTAATTCATCTTTGGCTCCAAAATGAAGAAGAAGAGAACTTTATGCTATTGCTCTTGAATTAGCGACGTACTTTGGAAAACCTAACGTTGTGTAACATTTACTACCATTTGACAGTGAATTATGGCAGATCAGTGAGGGTAATAAGTACGAGTTTTCTAGGAAACTGGATTTAGTGCGGACTTTATCATATTATCTGCAAATACCCGACACACCTATGGAATAAATATCAGGCTTCGTGAGAATTAAATCAATTCTTTCTTCGACCATAAATGCATAAGTGAGGGGGTATTTTTTAGGTCTCGTTTTAGGTCTTATGGTCTTTAAATAAAATAAAAAACGAAACTTCTTGAAAGTTCGTTTATTAATTCTGATAACGACAATAAAATAATAATAATAATAATATAAAAATATAATAATAAAAAGTTCTACATTTGTAAAAAATGAAAAGTAAAAATACAAGAAATAACTGAATTAAACATTTTGAAGGAAAGAAAAATGTGCACTTTTGGTGTCAATGCATGTCAAAGGGGTGAATATGTCAAATTTGACATACTCATTTGAGGTTCCTGTGGATTTCGAGTTTCTCCTTATTAATTAGTCCAAAAAATTGGAACATCTGTGAAGCACTCAAACTTTACCACTAAGATTCAATAAATCGGGATTAAGGTTTTAAAATACACTTGAAAAATGTTTTTTTTTTTAAATACGATACCTGCTGAAAAGTGAAAGTGAAAAAGAATAGCAACGACGTGAAGTGTAAAGGAAGCCGACTGACGCGGGATGACAGCTGATAGCGCTGATAGCTCGACCGTACTGAATCGTACTACGAAAATACACTGTCGATAAAAGTCTTTGCGGACATTTTAAGTTTGAATAAAAAATAAAAAAAAATAGAATAACAAACGTGGTCTCGGAAGAGGAAAAGTGTATTATCGATTATCATCAGCGTGTTCAAAGCGGCATCCTTTTACCACTTATACACTTTTCCTCTTCCGAGACCACGCTTATTATTCTAAGAAGAAGTTTATTATTCCTGCCAATACTTTTACCGACAGTGCATTTTCGTAGTACGATCCAGTACGGTCAATCTATCAGTAATATCAGCTGTCACCCCGCGTCATTCGGCTTCCTTCACACTTCACTTCGTTGCTACACATTTTCGCTCCCACTTTTTAGCAGTTACCGTATTTTTTCCGAAAACCCCGACACTTACACATTGTCGTGTCACCGCGAAACCCCTGCAGGGTCTAGAAAATTTTTTAAGTGAGTTTTTAAAACCTTAAACCCGATTTATCGAATCTTAGTGGTAAAGTTTGAGTTCTTCAGAGATTTCGCCATTTTTTTGGACACTGCTACAACAGTCTTAATGTATTTCATTTTGCTGCTTCGTCATATGTTCGTCGTTGTCCCGAAACATTATAAGAATTCTTTTTTAATGAAATGTGTAGTCTGCCGTCCTGTTCAAGATACATAACAAGTGCAGTTTGACATAAGGGTCACCTTCGTGTTGCGGCATAGAGGTAAACAGGCCTTACGTTAAACTCTATATGTTATGTTTTTTCATCAGGACGACAGTAGTCTCACATGGAAAAGCTTCTTCAATTTTTATGAGGCTTTTTTTGCGGATGATAATTTATACATTGGGAAGGCATGTAAGAAAAGTTGTAATAATTTAGGTGCCATCTCTCACATGAGGCAATAATTAAACTTCCATTCTAATTGACCTGTGTATCTTAGGGAAAAGTTAAAGATTTGTTGTAATTAGTGGGAGATATCGGAAAGGGCACGAGGGAATTTTTGTACAAGTTTTTCTTACAAGAAAAATAAAATATATTAAAAACTGGTTTATGCTCTGTCTTTGCTGTTGTGGTCAGAGCGTTAAAATTTGATATTTTTAGGGAAAACTTAACACACTTCACACTTTGTAACCATTTCAACAATGTGCAACTCTTTTTTCCACAAAGATACTATATCACTTCCGTATATAATTATTTTAACTACATAGTGCCAGAACTTTCAAGTTCTGTATCTGTTTTCGTCATAAAATGATAGGCTAGAAGTTTCTAAATATCTCAAAGTTTATTATGTACAAAAAATTAGAAACTGCAGATCAGAAAATTATACATCTGATTGTCCTTTGATCAGAAATGTAAAGTGCTATAATGACAGAGCACAGTTTGTCGAGCGATACATAATATATGATGCAGTAACTCTATCATAAGTTAGTTCACATAGGTATAGAGCATTTTCATAGCACTCAATTGTTCGAAGCTGTTCAATAAAGGTGAAAAATAAACAAATTCAAAGTGATGTTTTTGAAGTTATAAAATTGATATAAACTTGTTAAAATTCTTGAAAACCTATTGTATTATGTCAGCTGTTTGTTCAAATTTTTCAAGAAATTATATAATTTTCAACAATGATTGTTCATCAGTAATAGAAGAAATCTATCTTATAATAGTCGATGGTGTGTGTCTCTGCTAAGATTAGTTTAGATCCGTAACAGGTTCGTATTTTTTTTAATTGTTCATGGATATGAGACCTATTGAAAAATGTCCGTGACAAGAATAGACTTATTTAAGATTAAAGTCAGATATAAAAAACTATTTCAGAGTTTCGAAACACTATAGTAAAAACTATCCAGCATATGACAGCTGTAAACGGTTCTTCTTTGAATCAATATGCCCAGCATTTATTTGACCTTTTGCATCTTCTCCGAATATATAAAAGTGAAAAAGTATTTTCCTTATTGGCAAGACTATCGACTGGGATCTTGATAATAATATGTTTGTTTGCCAATCTTGTGTTAGTGATTTCAGAACTAATAGGCCTCAAGGATGCCAAAAATGTAAAACAACTGGCTAGAGGAATTGGAGCGGTTTCATTTCACACGACTGGAATTGTGAAATGGTGCTACTGCATGTGGAAGATAGACATAATAACAAGTCTCATTAATATGCTTTATCACTGTCACTACCTTTCATTGCAAATTTGTCAAAATGTTCGAGGTAATTTTGTTGTTGTTGAATATATTATATGGCGGATTAAAATTGTTTGGTGGAATTTAAAAGGGTCTTCCAGTTTTGAGCCACGGTTTCTAGCCTATTTTTGGAAATTTACTGCAAAGAAACTACACGTGATAACTGGAAACGGTTTCTTGCTATTTATTGATAAATCCTGGGACTACAAAAAAATTAAGTTAAAGAAAATTGTTTTCACATCCGCGACCTAGGAGCGTCCTTGACCGCGCCTCTGCAAATATGTCACTGTCGACTTTGTGGTAAGGCTTCGGCTATTTAGATTTCATCAAACAAAAAAAGTGAAATATGGCTTTAATTATGATTACATTGGCTAGGTCAGGACACAGGGGTTTTAAAAAAAATTTTAATCTCTGCAAATGACGTACTTTTTTACAAAAAAATATTTATTCGACCTGCTTTTTTGACCATGCGAAGGCTGTAAAAATTTTAAAAATATATTTTTAAAAAAGCTTGTGTCCTGACCTAGCAACATGTATGCTGAACAATTAACCCGATATTCAAAATATTTCTAGTCGAAGTATTACCAAAACATTTTTACAACACGAGTTTTGGGAAAGCGCGTTTAAACATAAATGATGGAATTTTTTTCGACCTATTTTTTTTGAGCTTGTGAAGGGTGTAAAAATTAAAAAAGAAATAATTTTAAAAAAGCTTGTGTCCTGACCTAGCGACGTGTCTGCTGAACAATTTTAAAAAAATGCCCCGATATTCCAAGTATTTCTAGACGAAGTCTTACCAAAACTTATTTAAAACACGCCTTTTGGGAAAACGCGTTTAAGCATAAATGATGGAATAAAAGATGTTTTAAAAAACTTACGATATAATCGGCTATGACAGGGCACTTTTTATATAACTTTTGGATTCGCAATATGTGAAAAAATCGATTTTTTGAAACTTTGAAACTAGAAGACCCCCTTAACGAGTCGTAGATACGTACTCTATGAACGCAATATCAGCAGAAATTCTGAGAACAATAGTGTTTGAAATATTCAGTTTCATAATAATAACAAGAAAGTTAGGAACGACACAATTTTTTTTAATTTCTTCAGATCAAAGGAATATTGAGTTGGTATCAAAGACACGTAAAAATGATTTAAATACTTCATTTAAATACTTTCTTTTTAATTCAACGAACTGAATCATTCAACTAAAAGAAATTTCTTTGGTTGCTAAAACCAGATTAAAGAAACATAGTTTTTTGGTTGTAAAGAAATTAATTTCTTGAGTGAATTATCTTCATTAAATAAATACCTCTTAATGAAATAATTTTACTAGATCGAACCGTGAGGGACTTGCCTTTAAGCAATATCTAACTAAATAAGAAAATTAATAACTTGGCACAAATGCACATGAGCAAAGAAATACATTTAGTATAATAGATTTTTTACTTTTTTTCATTGGATTAAGATAAAACTGATAGCTGAATAGATAATGATATAATTGTTGTGGAAAGTGGATTAGAATCGGAATTAATAAATAACGACAGAAAAGCATATAATAATTGGAAAAAGAATAATATTCTTTTCATTTGTGGAATGCCATGAAGACGTCCAAATGAAATTTGAAATATCGGATTACTTTTTTGATAACTGTTTTATTCTAATCATAAAAATATAATTTTGTCAAGAATTGTTAATCAGCTTTCCATAATGTAAAAATATCTAAGTATTAATTCGTAAAATTTTGTTTAAAAAACCGTTTTCACATATGTGGATTCCTGATCATGTGACAATCTTAAATTCATATCTAATTGAAAAAATGCATTGAGTGCCATTGCGATATGTCACTCATATTTGCGGAAATTAACACTAAACAAGCTGAAATAAAGTGAGTCTATTATAATGAAATCTAAAGGTGTTTCCAAATGATTATCTTTCATTTTGTTTTACAGATCGAGAGAAGTTACATAAAGAAATGCTAGTGGCATGCAAGATAACAAGTATATTTGCATACTACTGGCCTCCAGTTGGCATTGGTGCTGCGTTACATTATTGTTTCAATCCAATTTCATTTCGATTATACGCAATTTATGTTCAAAAACATGACAGTGCCGCAATCCCCAAAATACTTCCTCTGGACGGATGGTTTCCTTGGGATCAGGAACAGTATTATGGATATTCTTATTTTATTCAAATTTGTGGTGTGATTGGGTGCTGTATGGGAAGTATATGCTATGATCAATTATATGTATCGACCTTGCTCATTGTTTGCTCTCAATTAAGATTTCTCAGTAAAGCTTTGAGATCAGAAAATGCCAGGTACTTGCATAAATACATTATATTTTTAACTCTTAAAACTGTAGATAGATAAACGTTTATTTTTTGGCCTGTCGGCCCTGAAAAATAACCTTGCGTACACCATCATGTTTGACAGAATTTGTCCTAAAATTAGTCCTTATAAACTAACATCCATCTACCCGGTAAGAAGGCTTGAATAGAATAGAATTAAAAATTTAAGATTTCAGCGTGAAAGTAGAGATAATCCTATTATTTTTAATACCTGATTTTCCCTTCAGGCTTCAATGTTCAAGAAAGTAATAAGTGGCTCAGAAATGTAATTCCCGTCTATTCACATAGTGTTAATGACTCTCTTTCCTGTTCCAAAAAGAAGGTTAGGTATGAAGTGTGTTCAATTCAGTTTAATTCATTCGCGAAATGTGTACATTGAATTTTCTGAATTACCGGTTTTTGAATTCAAGTTAGGAAGAGTCTATTACAGTGAATTCAAATTTACATGCGGAGAGATGGTATGTCTTCAATTCAAGAAATATGAATTGATTTTATATGAAACGTATTATCCTCAATTCCAAATGGTATAACTGAATTGAATGAAATAGGATTTGTGATACCGAGATACAAAAAAGAATGTATGTATTCTGAAAACAGTAGTTAACTTGAGTAATTAATTAAATAATTATATAATTAATTTATATAATTATACATACATATAGTAATAATAAATTCTTTAATAATCGTCAGTAAATTGTACGCAAATTCTATTAATTCAAGATAGGTGGAAAATTATATTTTTCAAACTGTATTGAAACGTATAGCAGTTGCTTCTTTCTAATCACTGTTTCTGGTTTAAGAGAACGAAGGGAAAATCAGGTATTAACATGAATTGAAATTTTCAATCCTATTCTATTCAAGCCTTCTTACCGGGTATACCTTAATACTACCTTAATTCTATGACCGCTCGCTCTTATCGCTTTACCTTCTTCGCTTCGCTCACTTTACCACGCACGCATGTCCCTATCTTTCGTCTTGCATCGCATTGCCAACCTGTGCCTCCGCGGGAAATATCTACAACTTATCTAATCATTATTTACAATATTCACAATTCATTTATACATACTTCCTCTCCTCTCTGCAATCTTTCCTTCTCCATTCCTCCTTCCTTCTCTTTTTTCCATCATATCCAATACCTCCTACACCCATGCAACTGCCCTTTTGTCTCATCTTTCATGCAGTAATACGTCCATGCTTATCTCACTCCTTTCCACCCCCTCGCTGTCCTCCAGCCAGTGTTCCACCCTTGCATACCCCTTCCCGCACAATTCACACATTTTCTTCTTCCTGGGAAGCCAGAACCTATTAAAACCCTCCATGCAAACCATCCTCGCTCCTTACTTCCTTTCCCTCCTTTTTCATAATCCACACATGGTTCCCGTTAAACCTTGACCATCTTATTCTCTCCTCCCCTGCTGCCTTTTCCCTCTCCATGCCGTTATTCTTGATCACCACATACACCTTTCTCCCCTGCCCAGGCATCCTTCTCACTTAATCTCTCTGCAGCTCATTCCTTCTAAAATACCTTTCTCTTTCAACCTCCATCTTCTCCCCCTCCCACGGTTCTTCTTCTTTTACCAACACTCCCTAACCAGCTTACTTCCCTCCTCCTCCAAAAATTTCTCCTCATACTTATACGCCCGACTTCCTGTTTCCCTTCCATTTTTACTCCCCTCCCTGATCCCTTCCACCGTCTTTCCTGAACACCATAACCTTGGACTTTTCTGCATTCAACTCCAACCTATTCTTATCCAGGTATCGGGAGCAGTTCCGAATAGCTGAATTTTTCGATTTTATTGAAACTTTGTATACTTATGTATTTTGACGCGCTTATTACGCATATGATAGTGAAAATTGGCGACTAAGCGATTTTCATGGTGAAAACCATAAAAAAACACCATAAGAATAAAGTTTTTTACGTTTATCTCAGTAAATACGCAGAATTTCGAAAAATGTCGTAAACAAAAGTTTTAGCTAATATAAAAATACATCTTTTTTATCGAATACACTTTTTGCCTAAAACCATTATTTTTTTAGAAAAAAGGATTGCGTTGTAAAAACAAGAAAAGGACGAAGAAAGTTACGGAAATGCGTTTGGTCACGTTTTTTTCTCATTTTGTTAAAACTTATTATGTCTATGTAATTTGACGCGCTGATTACGAATATGATAATGAAAATTTTCGACAAAGCGATTTTCATGGTGAAACCATGAAGAAACCATACAAATCATGGTTTTTTCGTTTATCTAAGCCACCACGCAAAATTTTGCGAGTGATAGTTTTCGAGAAAATTAGTGATAGATCTAACCGTTTCCAGCCTATCGTGGGGGCGGAAAGGCACCCCTGTGATAGTTCACAGAAATAACGTAGGTCACACACGCTTCCTTTTCAGCCTATCGTGGGGGCAGGAAGGCACCCTTGTGACAGCTTACAGAAATAACTTAGGTCACACACGACCCCCTTTACCAGGTGTTGTGGGGGCGGGAAGGCACCCCTGTGACAGGGCACATAAATAACTTAGGTCACATACGACCCCCTTTCCCAGATGTTGTGGTGGCGGGAAGGCACCCCTGTGACAGGTCACAGAAATAACTTAAGTCACACATGACCTCCTTTCCAGCCTATCGTGGGGGCCGGAAGGCACCCTTGTGACAGCTCACAGAAATAACTTAGGTCACACACGACCCCCTTTCCCAGGTGTTGTGGGGGCGGGAAGGCACCCTTGTGACAGGGCACATAAATAACTCAAGTCACACACGACCCCCTTTCCCAGATGTTGTGGTGGCGGGAAGGCACCCCTGTGACAGGTCACAGAAATAACTTAAGTCACACATGATCTCCTTTCCAGCCTATCGTGGGGGCGGGAAGGTACCCTTGTGACAGGTCATAGAAATAACTTAGGTCACACAGGACATCCTTTCCAGCCTGTCGTGGGAGCGGAAAGGCACCCCTGTGATTGATCACAGGTATAATGTTGTTTATCCACCTACCTCTACAATAGATCTTTGTTTTTGCATTGTATCTCCATTGATTTCGGCTTGGTACCTACTCACATTCTTCACCGCGGGAAGGTTGGAGTATTTTGAAGAACATTTTTTTTTTATTTCGTAATATTTTTCATAAATTTTTTTTTTGATTTTTTTAAATTTTATTATTGCGAAATATATTTGCATTTACTTCAATTGAGAATGCTGATTATAATCAGAGGCCATGGTAGCATACTTTAATATTTGCGATTAGTTCTTTAAATGAATCAGCATCTATTTTCTTGAGCCTTCGCCGCCACAAAAATTCGCAGAGGTGATCTGCAAGATTGCTCGCCTTCCTCCTCGTGAGAGGAATCGTCGCATCCACCGCCAAGATGACTCGATGTTTTGAGTGTCTGCTCCGGTATCGCTGTTCACAAACTCCTCGGAATGATTAACACTTTGGTGAACAAATCCATGATCTTCGAGATTGATATAGCCCTTCCAACAATCGGTGTGAATCTCTGTCCCTTCTGCTACATGCTTTTTTATTAATCTGATTAGAGTAGCCTGATCTCTCTTGTTATCGAGACAGATTTCCAACCGATAGTTGTAAGGATGACCTCTGTGAATCATTCCGAGGATCCATGACCCTTCAACTATCCGTCCTTTCTCATTTTTTCGCCGGCCGATTTTGCACTCATCTATTTCAACTACTTCTCCGACACCTCCAATGCCACCTTCCTCTTCTAAGTGACTGTCAAGAGCAACCATGCAGATGCTACAAAAAAGATGTATTTTTATACTAGCTAAAACTTTTGTTTAAAACGTTTTTCGATATTCTGCGTATTTACTGAGATACACGCAAAAAACATGATTTTTATGGTGTTTTTTATGGTTTTCACCATGAAAATCGCTTTGTCGCCAATTTTCATTATCATATTCGTAATCAGCGCGTCAAAATACATAAGTATACGAAGTTTCAATAAAATCGGAAAATTCAGCTATTCGGAACTTTATCCCAGGTATCTTCTCAACATCTTCATTATCTCCTTTAAGGCCTCCTCGCTTCTTGCCAGCAACACTATGCTATCTGCATACGCGAGTGACCATACCCTAACTCCTCCTTACCCTCCTTAACCCCCTATCCATCCCGAAACCCTCCGAAGTCCACTCCTCCTTAACCCTCCTTAATCTCCTATCCATCCCGAAACCCTCCGAAATCCACTCCCCTCCTCTCACCTTATCTTTCGTCTCTTAATATTGCCCCCTCAATTAGGCCTCTCTTTACTCCTCTCTGCACCAACGCCTCCCACAACCCCCTCCCTATCCACCGAAGGAAACGCGCCTTTGAGATACACAAAAAACGCGTACACTTTCGCCTCCTTCTTCGCTGATTCTCTGTCCATCACGTGCTGCAAAACACAGATATTGTCGATAATGCTCCTACCCGCTCTAAAGCCGGCCTGCGTCTCCGGCAATATTCCTTTCCCCTCAAAATCCTTCCGCAAACGCCATTGCGTATACATTGTACGCTGTATTCATTAGCGCAATCCCTTTATAATCTTCCTGCCTATCCCTATCTCATTTCTTATACAGGGGCACTATTAACCCCTCTCTCCACCCTCCTGGGAAACCCTCCTCTTTCTATACTTTCTTCACTACCCCCTTCAGCCTCTCCCTAAAATCTTGTGTACTAAACACCCACGCTTCATTCTGTACCCCGTCAACCCTGCTGCCTCTATCTGTTTCTCTATCTCCTCGTCATTCAACTCCTCCCACTTTGCCTCCCTCGTTCTTTTACTCCCATCATGTATATTCCATGAATCTGATCCCTGAAACGATTCTTTAAAAAAACTCCCTCCACTCCTCTCTGCCTATCTTCTCGATTATTCCCACTCTGCGCTTCCTAAACCTATTTATTATCTTCCACGCGTCCGCCTCTGTCTTAGCAGTTTGCAACATCTCTTCCTAACCTTCCTTCTTTTTCTGCTCTTTCTTCTTACACATCACCGTAAACCCCTTCCTCATTTCTTCTAACTCCTCTCTTTTCGCAGTTCCCTCTTTTCACTTCTTGTACTTTTTTTTCATCTTCTTACTTTCCCTATCCCACCACGGCTTCACCATTCCTTTCTTCTTCTTTCTAAATACCTTCTTTTGCACACACCCTTTGACTTTTTCTTTGGGATCCTCCCAGATCTCATCCACTGACTCCCCTTCAAAGCGTACCTTCCCTAACTGCTCCTGATACTTCTCTGTCACCTCCCTCGTCCAGCTCACCCTCTCCCCTGTCAAAATTTCTTCCCTCTCCGTCCCCTGCTACTATACCATTCGCGACCCCCCTACTTTCTACGAAACAAGTCCCACTGCACTTCCTTGAACACCTCTTTCTCCTCTACCTACACAAACATATTTTCTCTGCTAATTTAATATTCCGATACCCTACCTTCGCTGCTATTCCTTCACTCCCTCCCCCCTTGCCCTGTCGTTCAGATTTCTCTGCATTTCCCTTTCCTTCCGCGTCAAATCGTGATCAATGAAAACCCTCTTATCCTTTATCCTATTCTTATTTCGCATAACCCCCAACTTCTCTTCCCAGCTCTGCGATTCCACAACCGCCACTTTCTATTGTTACCCTTCAGCCTAACTTTACCTATCTTGCCTTTAACCAACCCTATAGCCTGTAGTAGCGCTTCCACATCCACCCTTTCTTCTCCGCTTCTGAGCTTCAAACCTCTTATCACAATATTATTTATCCTGTTTGCCTTCTTTTTTCTCTCCATTCTCTACTCCATTCCTTTCCCTAGCCGCCACCTCCTCCTTGTCGTTCCTACGCCCTCCCACTTTCTCTTCTATCATGTTCTCTACCCTCTCCCAAATACCTTTCTGCTTGCCCTCCCCCTGTCACCTACTTACATGTCCAACCTGCCCTCCACCTTGTCAAGCCTTTTCCCGTCCGTTCCTTCCAGACCCTAATCACCTCTTCCATATGCTTCACTTCAACTTTCTTTGCCTTCCTTATTGATACAACCTCTCTCTCTCTCTCTCTCTCTCTCTCTCTCTCT
>CAKNWW010193615.1:0-12073 GCA_932074435.1 Andricus kollari
CCCACTTATTCACTGAATCATTAATCAGTTTTTTCTCTACTTTGCGAACATGAGGATGGTCTCTACTTTCGTTTTCACTCTGGTGGCCATCTTTAATTGTATTGGTGAATATACTAATATAATATACCTATCATTTTTATTATGTTTTATATAATACATCCATGAATACGGCAATTTCTCAGGCTTATATTCATATAATGGCCATTGGTATATTTATGTCTTCAAAAATTATCACCTCGTACATACATAATGGGCATTACATACCTACGAACTTGAAAAGCGGTACTTGTGGTCGGCTCCTACGTCTCTCACTGAAAACATACATGCATCATTGATAAGAAAACATTTATTAAGTGTTCATCATGTTTTGAGTAAATTTTTTTCGTTACATTATACTTTCAAGCATAGTTATATTGTACACTTTTTATTCTACATCCTTCATATTCATGAAATAACCCACTGTAATATGACGGACACCATGTCCCATGGTATAGGGTATGATGATCGAAATTGCAAGAGAAACGAACCAATTAAATATCAAATAATGTCGTTACTAAAAACCAGATTTAAGTAATGACATATGTAACCTGATAATGTGAGCTTCTCACAAAAAAATACAGATATCAAAATCACATTTCAATTATATTTTAATGTACATTGCATTCAAAGCCTGACACCCTACCACACTCCCCCCTACTTTAATCCCCAGATTTCTATTGCGTAAAAAGGAACACTAAGGGCCAGTTCCACCAACCTCGGTTAAATAATTGGTTAACTGACGGC
Source organism: Andricus kollari (assembly GCA_932074435.1). Classification (NCBI taxonomy): domain Eukaryota; kingdom Metazoa; phylum Arthropoda; class Insecta; order Hymenoptera; family Cynipidae; genus Andricus; species Andricus kollari. Next base: position 784 of record CAKNWW010193615.1, read on the forward strand.
CACTTAAAATGAACGCTATACGCCATATTTAACCGTCGATTATCGGTTTAACCGAGGATCAACTTTTTAAGCGAGGTTGGTGAAACCGTCCCTTAGTGTGAGGCTACGAAAAAGGGTAGTCTCAGTTTGCCAGGCATTAGATTTAGATGAAAATAAAATTCTTGAAACAGCACCCATAGCAATATTCGTAGCAGACATTCTTTTTATAAACTCTTTATAAAAAAGACCCAAATCAAATGTGTTAACACCGAGATAGACGAATTCTCTCACCACTTCCAGCTGAGCCTGTGCGTAGAAGAATTTTTATTCACATGGCCGACCTTTGCGGCATATCATAAAGTTGGATTTTGCTTCGATAACCGTTAAAAAATTGTTGATACAGTATTGCGCAATAAGGTTAATTTTTACTTGTAAGTCAGCCTGAAAGTAAGCGAATACCACTATATCATCAGCATAAGTAAGCAGGATATCGTCACAAAAGTGGTCTGTTGAAATTCCGTGCATACCGTGATCTCATAATTACTCTTCTAGATCATATAAGAAAGGCGCAAAAAAGAAAGGACCAAGGGTTTAGTGGACATGTCTTAGAAGTTTGCGCCATATATGACAGTGGTTTACTGAGCCAGAAGCATTTTTGAAATCTATGTGAAGAGCAAAAATTTGTCGCTTTGGGATAGACAGCTGAACCTGAATCAAAAGATTAAGGGTAAAAACAGAATCTGAGAGAGAATCTTAGTAATACTGTTTACAAGGGCAATTTCCCGGTCACTATGGCGATCAGATATATCGTTCTTTTCATACAACATAAATACATGCATTTTAGCCTAGCTAGATAAGACTCTTTTCTCATACCATATCTCATCGAAGAGGCACCCTAAGTACTGTACACAATTTTTCGAAAGGTTTTCGAAAAATTCATTGGGAATCCCCTTCTCGCCCGACGCTTTATAACATTTACAGTTTAATAAAAATCCTTTGATTTCATCAATCGAGATATCCTTTTAATGACATTCAAAGATTGTCTAAGCTTACGGGGCCTGACTCTACATTCTTTATCATCCCAAAGTTTTAAGCTCTTTTTGAAACTTGGTCAACAAGTAACACGAATCCTCCCTTTCTTTTCGCAGAATTGAGTTCGCAGTCAGGCAGAGATTCTCTTGATAATCCCCGTCCGGTTCACTTTTGCTCTTCTCCATCACGTCGTATATCTGAGACTCCTGACAAGCATCCTCTCTGTGCGAGGGCCAGGTCGCCAACTTCTCCTACAGTACTTGGATATGCACTTCGACAACTTGGACACATTCGGCTTATTCCCCGCAGAAATCAGAACCTACGATTCGAATTTCGAAGATACGTTTTTCCTGCTGGTTATCCAATTAGATTGCGAACAGAAGATTATGGATATAGTCCTGTGCCAGCCCAAGAACATATTGTTTTATCAGTATCCAATGGTGACATTTTTGCAGTATTAGAACATAGGGGGGTTCTTCGTGGAATATATTCGTCAAATAGAGTTCATGCGAGACTAAAAATAAATATGATAAGCGGCGAAATTGATAATTTGACCCCAGATGAAATACGATATTGTCCAGTAGGCAAATGTCACCCAATGTTTCCCAAAAATTTTATTAAAGCTTTAGCAACTGACGATTCACTACAGTCTGAATTGAATCCTGATAGCGAACGTAACCTTGGTTCTTCTCCTTCTAAAAGACAACATTCACCTAACCACTATTCTTCTCAGGAGCATCCTCTTCATGACAAGGCCAGGTCCCCTCCTGGGTGGCCGCCTTTTTCTAAAGTACTTGGATATGCACTTGAAGAGCTTGGATACATTCGGCTCGTTCCTCGCACGAATCAGAACCTGCGATTCGAATTTCGAAGATACATTTTTCCTGCTGGTTATCGAATTAGGTGGCGACCAGAACAAAATAACTTTATTCCCGTGGAAAACCAAGAACATATTGTATTATCAACATCCAATGGTGACACTTTTGCAATATTGAAGCATAGCGGGGTTCTTTGTGGAATATATTCGTCAAATAATCTTCGTGCGAGACTCAAAATAAATATTATAAGCGGCAAAGTTGATAATTTGACGCCAGATGAAATAAAATATTGTCCAGTAGGCAAACGTCAACCAATCTTCCCCAAAAATTTTATTATAACTTCAGCAAATTGCGATTCACTGCAGTCCGAATGCAATCCTAATTGTGAACGTAACCCTGGTTCTTCTTCTTCTGACAGACAACATTCGCCTGACTGGACTTTACCTCAGGAGCCTCCATTTCGTGACGGGTCCAGGTCCTCTCCCAGCAGGCCTTGTTCTATTCAAGTACTTGAATGTGCAGTAGAACAACTTGGCTATGTTCGGCTTATTCCTGCCACAAATCAGAACCAGAGATTTGAATTTCGAAGATACGTTTTTCCTGCATATAAACCGATCCAAATGCGAATAGATCATACGAACCATGCGCTCAGGCCAAACCAAGAATATATTGTGTTAGCAACATCCAGTGGTGACGTTTTCGCAATATTGGATTATAGTGGGACTCTTCATGGAATATATAGGACAGATGAAAAAAATTCGCGAATAAAAATGAATATAATAAGCGGCGCAGTTGACAGTTTGACTGCAGATGAAATAAGGTGTTGTCCAGTAGGCAAAAATCACCCTATCTTCCCAAACAGTTTTATTAAAGCTTTAGCCAAATACGATTCACTACAGTCCGAATGGAATCCTATTGATAAACGCTATTCTGGTTCTTCTTGTGCCAGACATTAATCATCTGATCGGATTTCTTCTCAGTAGCCTCCTCTTCATGCCAGGTCCAAGTCTTCTTCAGGCAGGCCTGCTTCTCATGAAGTACTAGGATATGCACTTGGACAACGTCGACATATTCGGATTACTCCCGAGAAAAATCAGAACCGGCAATTTGAGTTTCAAAGATACGTATTTTGAGCCGATAATGGAATTCGATTGCTAGTAGAATATGGTAAATTTGTTCCCACGGTAAACCAAGAATATATTGTGTTATCAACATTGAATGGCGATGTTTTCGCGATACTTGACTCTACTGATATTCTTCGTCAAATATATAAGACAGATAGAAATAATATTATTTGCTTACAAAATACATTTTTTTTGTAATTAACTTTTTCAGTTTCTGTTTTCCGTAGGAAAGTCTTTCTTTTTGGAGAACACACATCCTTCTCGTTTTAAAATTAACTTTTTGTAAAAAATTCAACTGTCTTTTAATGAATTCATATTTTTGGTTCAACAATTAATTGTAAAACATTCGTCTTTTCGGTAACTAAATATTTGTATAAACATACAGCTGTTTGAGGTTACCGTTTATTCACTATTTTTTAAAAATTCTAATAGTTTTAAGTTCATCCTTGTACGTTTAGAATACAACTATTTTAAGCATTATTTAAGCAACTATTTAGGCTTTTCAATTTAACAAATCAATTTACAACCAGAAATAAAGAATTTTCAACTGAATAGTTAAAAATTTAACAAAATACATCCATCTTTTACAATATATTTGAGTCATTAACTAAAACAGATTAAAAAAATTATTATAAACAAAAAAAAACTAATTTTCAACAAAACTGTTAAATTTTCAACTAAAGAAATGATTTTTCAACTAAAAAAGGTAAATCATCAACCAAAAACGAAAAGGTCAAATTCTCAACCAAACAATAGCGAATTAAACAAAAAATTTAATTTTCAACCAAAAAGATGAATTTTCAATTAGGAATATGAATTTTCTACTAGGAAGACGAATTCAAAACTAAAAAAGATACATTTTTAACCAAAAAAATCAAACAGAAGCCGAAAAAGTAGAATTTTCAATAAAATGCATAAATTTTAAACTGTATGGTTGAATTTTTGACTAAAAAAGGTTAATTTCAAACAAGAAAGATCAATTTTGAACTGAAAATAGAATAGTTGAATCTTCATTAATTTTAAAATATCTGCCCGCTGTGCGCATTTGAGCGGAGATCTTTTAAAATTAAAGGTCAAAGCATCAAAAACTGTAATTTCGTGGTTGTTAATTCTTTTTTGGTAAAGCTCCTTCGGCTTTAACGAACACATTCTCATCACGTATCTCGTGCTTCGCGTTCGATTTTGTCGATAATGCGAACTTTTCAGAAGAAAGTAAAAATTTTATTTCCAGTGATTACTCCAATATTTGTTTCTTATTTTGCATTAAATTTTATTCTCAGCTACACTGAAAAAATGTACAATTTAATAAATCTGTATTATTACAATTCATAATCTGCGTTGTTATTGAGACAAGCGTATTTTAATTGCCTTGTTTTTATCATTAAAAAAAGTGCGCATTCTATTGTTATAAATTTAATATAGTTTTAACGAAGTCTAGTTTCAGGACGGTCGTGGGATTTCACTAGTTCAAGGAAACTCGAAACACTGAGTTAAAAATAAAGTATATTTGAGATTGTTGTAAGATTACAAGTTTAAATTAGAAACCAAAATACGACCACTTGGCCAAAAAGACTCATAAGCCAACGAACATGAACTCTCACGACAATATTCTTAAAACGTGCAGCCCGCGATCTCGGCAAATCTGCCTCGCCTCGCTCCACCCGCCAAACTCAACTACTCCTCCACTCTCTACCCTACGCCCCTGGTTTCTACCAGCGCTCAGTAGCGAACTAGTCCAATCTGACAACGGGTTCCTCTTATACATACTTGGTTGAATAATAATAAAATTTATAATACTCGGCCATCCTTACAAGATACTTGTTTTCAAGCATAAGTAGAAATTTAAGAGAAAAAAAAATAATAAATGTCAGAATTAACATACAATTTGACATGCAGCGACGATCTTTAATCACAAACAAAATCATCCACTCTTTTGGGTCGACTTCGTTCTCTTACAGGTCTGACAACTACATTAGACTGATCTGCAAGTGCAGAATCATGGTTTGGTTGTATGTTGGCTGAAACAGGTACAAGATCATCCCGTTCAAGTTGGATATCGGAATTTTCGTTTGCGGACTTATTCGGTACTCTACTATAATCTTCGTGTTCGCTATCATCTATAGAATCTTCATCGTCAGATTGTTCGACCTCACTCGGCCGCCAAATGCCAATTTGACTGACATGCGCAGTTTTCTTAACGGAATCATCCTTGCAACTTTAGTTCTGTATCTCATAGGTATCAGACGGCAATTTCGCGACAATGACCATTGGTCCTTTTTCACGAGGCTTAAGCTTATTTAACTCTCCCGAAGAGACTGGCTTAGTTTTGGTAAAAACAATATCACCAACCTCAAACTTTACATATTTGTTATGCGATTGATCATAGCGTGATGTTGAGTTTTGTCGCCCTTTTTCGATTAATTTTCTAATCTTGGCTCTCATTTCTTCTGAAATTATATATGTCTCGGAATTTGTAGTTAAAAACCTAGTGTGACCTTCTTTAAACCTTGGCATGTAACCATACAAACCTACAAATGAAGCTCGTCCGGTCGATTTACAGACCGACGTATTTAAGTCTCGTTCAAGTTTCTTTAAATCTTGGTCCCATCTAAGACCTTCGTTGTCTGATAGATTTGATCACATCGCTGGTAATATTGTTTGATTTAGCCTACGGAAGTCTGCTTGAATTTAAAGTATGTTTTATCTCATAACTTTTACAAAAGTCTTCAAAAACGTTCGCGGTAAAACTCGTGCCCCTATCGGAAATTATTCTTTGTGGCCAACCAAATCTATGGACAAATTCTTCGATTTTCTTGACTGTCGTAGATGCTTTTGTGTCCCTGACTGCGTACAATTGACAAAACTTGGTTAGGTTACAAGTAACGGCTAGGATGTACTTGTTACCTCGAGTGCTTGTTATAAAAGGCCCAAGATGATCCATATTAACTACTTCGAACGGTCTTTTGCCGGGGGGAATGGGGTGTGATTCGCCCGCTTGTTTCCCAACTATTTTTTTAGCAGGTAAACACTCTATACACGACGCTATGTGCATTTTGACGCCGGGACAATTATTTGTTTCTGTCAACTGGATCTAATTTGTACAATAACCCATCGCGCAGTAAATAATCTTGAACTTCGTCCTTTTCAGCTCGAGTTCTTTCGTGTACCGCCTTAGAGAGAATTATAATTTCACGTGCATGTTCTTCGTCGTTTACTTGATACAGCAGGATTTTATCTTCACGAATGGATACCTTAAAAATCGTAGCTGGCACATCAAGAGATTCGGCCTCTTCTACTGGTGCTCTTGATAATGCATCGACGTGCTGCATTTTATTTCCTTGGCGATGATGTATGTCAAAATCGAAATCAGCAAGTGCACTTAACCATCGAATAATTTGAGGGTTTGTAGTTTTCGATTTATTAATATACATCAACGCTTGACAATCGGTAGAAATATGAAAATGCAGATCAATCAGAAGAGATCTCAAACGCATTGCTGCCCGTACAACTGCTAGGAGTTTCAATTTACTGGAATGATAGATTTTCTGGAATAGAAGTTATTCGACTGATAGCATAAATGAGTTTAAGATCTGACTCTTCACTCTGTTGAAATAACATCGCGCCTAAGCCTACGGCCGATGCATCTTTGTGCAATTCTGTTCGCTTCGCTTGTGGATTGTATAGCCCCAGAATCGGGTGAGACGACATTAAATGTTAAATGTTTCCAAAGGCTACTTTTTGAGCTTCGCCCCATACAAATTTCGTACCATCTTTAAGAAGTTTAACGGGAGGATCAATGTGATCCGCGAATTTTGGAATAAACCTTCTGGAAGAACTGGCTAATCCGATGAACCTTCTGACATCGTGCACATTTTCGGGAGTTGGAAATCCAACTATTGCTCGAATGTGTTATTCTTTAGGTTCAATCCCGTCCTTTCCGATTACGTACCCTACTTTAGGCATGCCAAATTTACACTTCCTTATATTAAGAGTCAATCCAGCATCAATTGAAAGATCTAGAATCTTACTTAACTTCAACAAGAAGTCTTCCCATGATTTAGCATAAACGTTTTCGTTTAGCGGAATTTGTAAATAACCTTGTGCAAGATCTAGCATCGCGAAAAATGTAGATCCGTGTAACTGCTCTAAGCCGTCATCAGTGTTCGAGAGTGGGAAATTTGTTCGAATCGTATTGAGATTTAGTCGATGATAGTCAACGACAAGACGAGGTGTACCATCAGCTTTGGTGACCAAAAAGCACGGACTCGCAAATAGTGAATTAGTTTCCGTCGCGAGTCCAATTTTTTTGTATTTTCCTGTTAGTTTTCGCATAGTTTGACGTTCCGAAGGGCTTGCATTAAACGGTCTAGAAAAAATGGTTCAGTTCCCGGTTTTAATTGAATATCCATTTTAATTAAATCTGTATGACCTAATTCAGACAAGTCTTCAGAAATGGCTCTGCGCTTATTGTTTAGAATTTCAACCAAGTCATTACTTTGTTTTTGTGAAAGACTTTCGTGAACATTCATTTCCGACTCTAAAACCGGTTCGAACCTAGGTTCCATGTTTGGAAGCTCTTCCACCGACAAAATTGATCCAGAAAGTGCGTTTCCTTTAGTTAATTCAAATGCTGAACTACTCTCGTTTTTTTATGGTAAAATTAATTCAGAATCCTCAACTTGAACTATAATAAAATTAATCGTCCCAGGTTGAAGATTAACAGATTCATTCGCGGTAGGTCTAACTTCTTTGATCTCAGTGTCACCGATTTTATAAAAGGCAACGTGAGGTAGTTCCGTGAATGACCGACCAATAATTACATCATATCGTGGTGAGTCATCCGGCACGATTCTAAAACAAATACCATAGGCAGTACAATCATCGATCTTTAAATTCGCCTTAATTATTCCAGGTGATCGCGTAGTCGCATTTGAGTTTCCGTAACCCACAAGTTCATTTGGGCATTTCATAAACTCAACATTATTTGACAACATAACTGACGCTTTCATTGTGCAAACCGAAGATCCATTATCAATGAGAGCATTAATTACAACATCATTAATCAAAGCTGTTTTTTTATATTTCTTTTCCGTCGGATCAGTAATCGTAGAGATAGCGTTGACTTCGCCCGACTCGGATTTCTCGGGCTTTGTGCACCCTTTCGCTAGGTGCCCTAATTCCTTTCATTCAAAACACCTAATTTCGCGCTTGACTGTACATTCTTTTGCGAGGTGATCGGTCGAGTTACATCGAAAACATGCACGCGGTTTGTTTACATACTCGCCTGATTGTTTACCGTTGGTTAGCGGTGATGATCCGCTCTCTCCGCCGCTGGACTTCGTCGAAGTTGATTCTTTTTTTCGGTTCTCGGCCGCCAACGTCGTTTCTCGTCATAAGCCAACGAACATGAACTCTCACGACAATATTCTTGAAACTTGCAACCCGCGATTTCGGCAAATCTGCCTCTCCTGCGCGCTGCTTTTTTTAAATCAATTTTTTATGGTTGAAGAGGATTTTGAATAAAATGAAGTCTTTGATGCTTTTATTTCAAAATTTAAAAAAGGTATGCATCCTTTTAAATTAGATGATTTACAGTATGTTATCGGCCTTTACGCAAACTTATTAAGTGTATACTTTTTTTTAATTCAGGGTAAAAAGCCTGAAAACTTTGATTTTTTATTCTTTTTTGGCTAGAACATTTGATTTTGATAGTACAAAATAAAGCACACGTATTATACCACGTTATTGTTTGTTCTTCATTTCACATTGACTTTTCTCGGCAGTTTTAGATGATTAAAAGAACTTTATTGTTTAATTTTTTTGGTTACATACATATTTTGTAACCAATTATAATTAAAATTAAAATTATACATTTCATTTGAGATAAAAATGTAATAATTATAATGATCATAATAAAATATGTAAAGTAATATACTTATCTCCGAAGGACAATCTTGAAACTAATAACGTCGACATCTCACATATAGGTAGGAGAACGACTGATAAAGTATATATGTGTACTCTGATGGTGCAATAGAATATTCTTTAGTTACATTTGTTAACCCACTTATTCACTGAAGCATCAATCAGTTTTTTCTCTACTATGCGAAAATGAGGATGGTCCATACTTTCGTTTTCACTCTGGCGGTCATCTTTAATTCTATTGGTGAGTATACTAATATAATACATCTATCATTTTTATTATATTTTCTATCATACATGCATGAGTACGGCCATTTTTCAAGCCCGTGGGGAGAACATAAAGTCCTACTTTCAGCTTATATTCATATAATGGTCATTTGTATATTTATTTTGTGAAAAATTATGACGTCATGGATATACAATGGTCATTACATACCTACGAACTTGAAAACCGGCACTTGAGGTCGGCTAACACTTCTCTCACTGAAAAGATACATGCATCAATAATGTTCATTGTCTTCCCTGTTGTGCATAATGTACTGCTAAGATTACAACAAAGAAATTACTTTTGAGCATTATAATAGCATTTTTGACAAAATAGTTCAATTTTCAACCTACAAAGACGAATTTATTCGAGGATAGTTGAATCATCAAACTGAAAAGCTCATTTTAAAACAACAAGATCATTTTTAACCAGATAGCAGAACATACATAAATTAAGTTTTTGAGTTTCTATAAAGCAGTTGGCCTTATGAACAAAGAGTTGAATTTTCGATTAAGGGAGACGAATTTTGAAAACAATAGTTTTTATTACGAAATGGTTGTATTTTAAGAAAAGGACTTATTTGCAAGTGAAATTTTGTTTTTAAATACAATTCTTTGACCTCATAATTTGATTTGATTTGGAAAGTTCAAAATAAAGCACACGTATTTCATCACGTTATTGTTTGCTCTTTATTTCACATTGACTATTCTCGGCAGTTTTAGATGATTCAAAGAACTTTCATGTTGATTTTTTTTGTTACACACATAGTTTATAACCAATTATAATTATAAGTATAATTATACCTTCCATTTAAGATGAAAATGTAATAATTATAATGAACATAAGAAAAGATGTAAAGTAATGTACTTATCTCCGAAGGACAATCTTGCAACTCATGACGTCGTCATCTCACATATAGGTAAGATAACGACTACTTACGCATATATGTGTAGTCTCATGACGCAATAGAATATTGTTTAGTTAAATTTGTTAACCCACTCATTCACTGAAGCATTAATCAGTTTTTTCTTTACTTTGCGAACATGAGGATGGTCTATACTTTCGTTTTCACTCTGGCGGTCATCTTTAATTCTATTGGTGAATGTACTAATATAATATATCTATTATTTTTGTTATATTTTATATCATACATGCATTAATACGGCCATTTGTCAGGCCCGTGGAGATAAAATAAGGCCCCACTTTCAAGGGAGCGGATTTAAAAAAAAAATAGTTTTTTTCATGTAATGGTTGTATTTTTAAGAAAGGAAGAAGTTATTTGCAAAAGGAATTTCTTTTTTGAATACCGTTCTTTGATACCATTATAATTTCTTAACCAAAATGGTACTAAATTTATCTAGAAGTGACTAACATGTATTAACAATAAGAATTATGTTATTTTGAATTTAAAAGTATTTAAAAGAATTCGATGAAGTTCATAAGAATTCCAGATGATTTTAAACAAATTCAGAATATTATTATTTTATTTATTCAAGGATTTGTTTTTCCACCTAAGATCGATACAAATGAGTAAAAATATAATATACAAACATAAACAAAAAGTAATCATAGGTAGCCAGTATAAACAGCAGAATAGAATGAACCAGATTACAAAAAATTGTAAAATGGAGAAATTGCTTAAGAGTATCAAGACACTCACGTCTACAGAACGAATGCTCTAATTTGTAGAATCTTAGGGACGTACAAGGCGCATCATTGTGCTTTCCCCGGGCCAGTCGGTATGGCTGGGTGCAGGCCAGAAGTGTAACGCTCTTGACAAGACTTGGGCTAGACTGTCTTGCCCACTGCAAGCCTGGCGCGAAACTCGCCGCTAGCCTGGCTCGTGGATTACATAAGGTGATGGCAGGGAAAAAGAAATCTTTAGTGAATATATAATTTTTCTTATTGCTGAGAAAATACAACTAATCCATTCCCATCTTGCAACACTTGAACAGGTTCTTCCTGAAAAATGTGCGACTTATTAAAATGTTGAAATAAGCTACAATGTTGATCGTACATAAGTTAGGATGGGTTAACCACTAGTTGGTTTTGGTGAACACTGGACTCCAAGGGAATTTAATGGGACTTCAAGAAACTTTAAAAGCTTCAAGGACTTCGAAGAACTCCAATGGACTTAAAAAACTTCAACG
>CAKNWW010193618.1:0-10011 GCA_932074435.1 Andricus kollari
CGGAGAGGATACGATGTGGATACTATAGCGATACGCTGTAGCGTATCCGTTCCGTTCATTCGGTCCGCTAGGGAACACAAGAACGAATGTATAGTACGAGCGGCCATTGTTATCAGTTTGCGACGCCGCCGCCAGGTATCGCATTGCATGTTTAAATCGCGAATAGTCCAAGAGCTGGTGACGTTTTTCGTGAAGTGGGGGTATAAGTCCTAGTTTGTGGCGAATTTATCTGGGAAATGACCCTTCTTTCGAAACCCATAAATGCCAGACGCCCTGCCTGGGGCATTTGGGCACCTGAGCCAGGTGAAAAAATGGGAAATTTGCAGTGACAGTATAAGAGCCAATTTTTTTCTAGGATCGATTATTGATGCCCCAAGTTTATTATTATGCAATCGCCAGACCGATAGCTTGGGGATAACATACTGCCAGACTCGATAATTATAAAAAAACTTGGATTTTGCAGTGAGAGTATCAGGTCTGGCGTTTTTATTAACAGAAAGAATAGTATTCACAGGTAGCATTCGTAAAACGACAGACCGAAATTCCTGGGATAACACCTTGAAAATTAAGTTTGAAAATGAATAATTTTCCTCGGAAGTACTGGTCAGAGCGGGGACCGAGGGACGTTGTCGGCAGTCGCCGTCGCCGTTATCCCCCCACGTAGCCTTTTACCCTGACGCGACTGCTCCCTCGTCCCTCGGTCCCCGCTCAGGCCAACACATCCGAGGAAAATTATTCATTTTCAGACTTAATTTTCAAGGTGTTATCCCCAGAATTTCGGTATATCGTTTTACGAATGCTACCTGTGAATACTATTCTTTCTGTTATTAAAAACGCCAGACCTTATACTCTCACTGCAAAATCCAAGTCTTTTTATTGATAATTATCGAGTCTGGCAGTATGTTATCCCCAAGCTATCGGTCTGACGATTGCATAATAATAAACTTGGGGCATCAATAATCCATCCTAGAAGAAAATTGGCTCTTATACTGTCACTGCAAATTTCCAATTTTTTCACCAGGCTCAGGTGCCCAAACGCCCCAGGCAGGGCGTCTGGCATTGATGGGTTTCCAAAGAAGGATCATTTCCCAGATATATCCGCGACAAAGTAGGACTTTACTCCCACTTCACGAAAAACGTCACCAGCTCTTGGACTGTTATAACCCTGTGTAACGTTGAAAGACAGCTTTGAAATATCGCTTCATCTTTTTCGGAAGATGATGTAAAGACATTTTAGCGAAATTTAAATGTCTTAAAGTTGTCTTAGATATATCTTTACGAGACGTACATAGGACGTCTTTGCGATGTCGTAAAAATGTCGTAAGGATGTCGTAAAGACGTCCTTCATTTTTTTGCCATCATCTTTACGACAACTTTACGACATCATATGGCCATGCCGTTAAGGTGTCTTTAAGATATCGTAAAGATATCTTCAGATCGTACGACGTCTTAACGATATCGTAAAGACACCATAACGACATGGACAAAGGACGTCGTAAAATTGTAGTAAAGATATCATAACGATGTCGTAAAAACGTCGCCAAATTTTGTGTCCACTGGGTACTCCTATTGGTGGACAATCGACGAGAACAAGGATATGAGATCGTAGACTTTAAACGTTAAGAGAAAAGAAAGAAATGTCACCTGAATTTTCTATAAATTTCAAACTTTTTTTGAAGTGCTTCTAACCTATTTCAATAAAAACGTCAAAGTTCATATCGGACAGAAGTTGTTGCAATAGCTGTTCTTGAACAAGACGACCTGAAGCTAGAAGCTTGTTCCAACCAGATACTGCAGCAAGTGGTCGATGTCGCAAAGAAGTTTCCAATGATATACACACAGAGTTCAGACTAGATAAATGAAGAATAATGCATCTAATCAAAGGAGAACTAGGGACCGCAGAGCTAGACAACGAGAACGACATCGAGGCAATGATTGAGGGCGAGTCATATAAATATCTAGGTATTCTTGAATCTAGGGGTACTTAGCATACAACAGTTAAGGAAAACTTCCTCCTCTAAAAATTACAAGCAGTTTGTTTCTATGCTTTAATTGTCTGTGAAAGTCATGAACTTTATAACTATACATTTTTGTCATTATCTGTACCTTGCATTCCCATCGCTTGTAGCCAAAATCAGAATAGAATAAATAGATGCATGTTTCACATTCCTTCATATTGTCTTCACTTCATGCCTTAGATCCTTATACTTATTCATCTTCGTTGTATAGGTTGCCTACAAATTTCGGTTAAGTGGAAACACAATTCCGATGTTGTAGACTCTTCCACCTTTTTTCATACGCATCACGAGATCGGGTCTATTCGCTCGGATATAGTGAGTCGTCTGGATAGTAGCATCCCAATATAACATGTAATATAACATGTAATATAACATGTAATATACATGAAGTTTCGGAAAAATTATTTTCTCCGGTCTGTCCGTCCCATATGTAGGAGAGAGTCTCCGGTTGTGAGCACAGTTTTGTTTTTGACCCATAATTTTCTTTTGAGTCCATATTATGCGGATATATGGATATCATTGGAAAGCTAGAGTCCTTAGCTTACTTTTTGCTAACTTTTTGTACTAAGAAATCTTTGATGGCACGAATCAGCGTATCAAAATCAATTGGAGCTGATTCCGTTGACTTCTTCAGGATTGTCGCGGCTAAAATAAGTCAACTAAAATAATAACAAAAATACGTTAAAATGTTAATGGAATATGTTATTTCGGCATAAATAATGATATCTAAGAGTTTCAAGTAAAAAGAACGCTTTAAATGAAAAAAATGTGCCCACAAGCGGTTATATTTAAGTGCGCACAACCGGAATTTACGACCATTACCGGCGTATCAAGAAAATGTGATGTTTCATAACTTGCAGATAAATCGATGTGACGTCTTAAATCACAACAAAAATACTGTAGAAGTACAAATAACACTCACCTGTTTGAGATTATTGACTTTGATTTGTCGCAGTTTTTAAACATTGATAAATTACAAGTGCGTTAATTTTTACATACTTTTTTCAATATGATCGCAGTTAATGCACAAATCGTCTATTTACGTTGATTACACCTCGAAAACTGCGTACTTCTGTCAAAATACAAGTACGCCACCTGTCAGATCCGCAATATTTGTATTCTGTCAGCTATTGAGCAGAGGTGCCCGCAACTGGTGACTCTCCCTGATAAATAAATAAAAACGATTCTAGTTCTTCAGGAAAAATTGCAAGCAGTTTTTTGTGTATTGCTTAAATGTTTGTGAAAGTCATGAACTTTATAACTATAAATTGTTGTCATTACCTGTACTAAGTATGTGGAGTCAAACATTAAGAAAAAAACTAAAAACAATGTCAAAACATTAGATACTTCAATGAGAGAAATATAATTGGTCACATTTTTGTTTAAAAAATTACATATAATAAAACGGTTTTTTCTCTTTCTTTTCTAGAAATCTCTAAAAAAGTAATTTTTAAGAGGTTCCAACACGACATAAGAAATACATTTTTGGGTTTGAGAAAAGAACAAGTATATTTGTTAAATACATCTGTCAACGGACAACACTAGATATATATTTAATCATTCGTCATGCAATGTAAACTTGATTTGTCCATCGTCACCCATCTAGTATCGTCCTTAATGTAGATTAAATATGTATTAGGGTGGGCCCAATTTCTTCTTTTTTCTTTAAAGTCCTCAGGTCCAAAAAGTTTCTAATGTTTTGACATTGTTTATAGTTTTTTTCTTAATGTTTGACTCCACATACTAAGTACAGGTAATGACAACAATTTACAGCTATAAAGTTCAGGACTTTCACAAACAATTAAAGAATACACAAAAAACTGCTTGCAATTTTTCCTGAAGAACTAGAATCGTTTTTATTTATTTTTTACATATGAGCCCGACAGACCGAAGAAAATAATTTTTCCGAAACTTCATGTATATTACATGTTATATTACATGTTATATTGGGATTCTACTATCCAGACGAATCACTATACTCGAGCGATTAGACCCGACCTCGTGATGCGTGTGAAAAAAGGTGGAAGAGTATACAACATTGGCAGTGTGTGTCCACTTAACCGAAATTTGTAGGCAACCTATACAACGATTATGAATAAGTATAGGGATCTAAGGCATGAAGTGAAGACAATATGAAGGAATGTGAAACATGCATTTATTTATTCTATTCTGATTCTGGCTACAAGCGATGTGCATGCAAGGTGCACTGAACATCTTGAACATTTAGGAGTTAGTAGGGTACTGCCATTCCTAAGGAATGACTGATGGCTCTAATAAAGCATCCAGAGGTGACTAATGTCACCTTCAACAAGCTTGGCTACTGTGTAGGAAAAATAGAGTTAAAATACGAACCCTAGACTGCACGATTACCTTAGTTTTGTGACAAATGCAACATCGTCGCATTTCATTTCAAATTGAATATTAAATTTATAACATCCTCATCATATCAGGCACTAGAATTAGTACGTGGCTGATGATGAAAAACCTGTTTCGCCTGAGAAAAAGTTGCTTAAAAAATGTAGAAAGTGTCTTTTATTTATATTCTATTTTTATATCATTCTATTTTATTATTTTGTACATTTGAATTTTTTTTTATCATACTATTTGTATATATTCTATTATTGTCTCATGTGATTAAAATAAGAAAAATATATATGTTCAATTAAATGAGGAAAATGGAGAATACTATATAAAAAAATAGTTAATTAAAATTAATCTTCTCCTCAATTTCAATAAACTTAGTAGTCAATTGCAATAACAAAAAATCTAAATTCTAAACAATATTGCCAATAAATAGAAGCAGCAGAAATCAAGCCCAGCATCCTAGTCCATGTAACGTGTGTGGATTGTTTAAAGCTTTTTTTTTCTAGATAATGGCTTAAAAGTACATCGTGTTACCTTAAAATATTACAAGCTAAGATGATTATGAATACAAACAAAATTGCTAATGGTGTGTCAGAAACTATTGACACAAAAATTAAAACTGGGCAGAAACTTATTCGAGGTTAGCACTCTTAATAGAACAAATAATTATTCTCATATGGAGACAAAAATTATTGTCATAAATAGTTGTTAAAAAGTTGCTATTTCACTTAAAAAATTCCATTCAAAATAAATATTTTTTTAATAATAACTTGGGGAAATTATTATAAAAGCTATCACATCAATTCTTTTATATTTTAGGAGTGTAAACTCAAGTAATTTTTTGCTCACGTTTTGCATTTTTTGGCCAATAGTTTTTGAGATATAATTGCGCAAATATGTTTTATTAGAATGAATCGTTTATAAGGATTCAACTTAAGAACGGCGCACATAATGAAAAAAAAAACAAAGGACAAAAGACTTTTATTTTTCATTGATTTGTTTCTAGTTTTTTTAAACAGAAATACAATGTGTTAATTTGTATAGATAAAAATAATATAATTTTATCAATTCTGTAGCTCACTAATTTAAATAAATTGCTTAAACGTTTTCGGTTTAAATAATTGAAAAATAATTTTTTCCCGTAAAAGCATTCCTTGGTCAACAAATTTTTTAAAATGAAAAACAAAATTTGTATTCAAATAAAAATTATTTTGTAATATAAATGAGCAATTACATAGTAGGCCACCTGCTATAGCATTTTCACACCTGCTCTACTTAAGGTAATTGTTGTGTCAAAAAGCAGACGTCCGAAAAAATAGTTTTTCTATGATTTTGAGAATCAAAATGTTAATGCTGATAATTTTATTTCAAGCGAAAAACATTATTATTCATGAAAAAAATCTTAAACTCATAAAAGACATTTATTTTAACAATGTTTTTTGCATTTAAATGTGTTCTCACTATGGTTTCTTCCTCATTTTTGAATATATGTTTCTGTGGCTGAAATCGTTCAAACATTTTTTAAAGGAAACTTTCTTGTAACAAATAAATATATTTCATATGATTAATAAAATCCAAATATTTTTTTTTAAATTGTTAAGAAGTGACAGTACGGAAATATTTCATTCCAAAAACTATGGTGAAAATAATTATTTTCGAAAAATTCTAAGTTTCTTCATAAAAAAAAATATTTATTTCATAAGATGTGACTGATAATATAATTTCAATTCTTAAAATCATACAAAAATTTTTTCTTTCAGAGGCCTAACTATTAGCACCAACTACCTTAATCGCAAAACTAGCGTTATAGCCTGAATTTTTCAGCCGTAGAACATGGCCAAGATTTTTTACCGTATTTTCAGCTGGTCATATCAGGTGAGGGGTTTTAGCGGTTAGGGATAAGTTGCTTTAATCATAGAATAGGTAGTTCTTATCCTTCGAGTGTCTAATTCTCCAAAGCGTAACAAATTTACGAACAATATAAGTAGTGATATTGTGTGTTATTATGTTAAAATAAATATAAAAATTGAAGATAATAACATTAAAATTTGTTGAAAGAATTTTAAAGAAATTTTATGAGCGTGAATGTCTGCCTTCCTAGTCCAAGAATTCTTTCTCGTCTGGCTTAAAGACTTTAATGCTGGAGTGTTAAATGGTTTACAGGTTTAGCCTACTGATTTTTTCTTGATATAGTCCAGAAGTGCTTCTTCGACTGTGCTCAACATAATTGAAGAAGTCTTATACTTCTTCAAACATTATTTTTATAATTTCCTCATTACGATATTTTCAATTTTTCAAGTACTATTATCCCTATCCTGCTCTGTGATAAACTCGAGATCTCTTTTTGCACGGCATAATTTTTTTGTCTGCTGTTTTTGAATAGGATAAGTTCATGCAGTTATTTTCAGTGTAAAAAAATGTATCTGGGTTCCCACAAGTGGTCTCATTTTAGTACCAGACAAAACTGTTTTTTCTAAGTCCTATCGTAAAACCTGCAACTAACCCTGAACAGTGCTTTGTTTTTATAGTAATAAAGTCATTGAAACGGTCAAGAAAAGTTTCCATCACTTATTTTTCATGTGGTTTTTTTGGTTGGTCCAAAAATGCATTGGAAATGTTTGTTTCTCGAATTTGTTTGCATACCGCTCGGAAATTTGTTCGAATCCATACAAAAATAAATCCTTTTTATGAATATTTTTTCCCAAATTACTTGGCTAACTTTGATTTCACAAATTCATCTAGTTAAACCTGGCGAAAAGAACTGTATTTGTGTTTAAATTGACTGTACTTTCAAAGGATTTCTCACATCGGTGTAAGTTATTTACGCTTTATATCTGGCAGTAATTAAAAATTTACATTTTCTTCAGTTCAGTCCATGTTTCGGAAATGCAGCAGTCGTCCAGTTCAAGTAGTGCTTTGCTGGAAGAGATACGAAAAGTGGTTCAAGATAAATATTTAGCAGAAGCGACGTCATCCGAACTGAAACGAAAGATTACGTCACTGAAACTTGCCTCAGCTTTAGACCCTGCTAAAGTAAGTGACAGACAAACCACGCGTATTTTAGTGGCTGCCTGCGAATATTTTTTCATTGATCTTGACAGTTTTGTTGTCAGTCGAACTTCCATTCGCAGGTTTTGAGAATAATATCACACTTTGTATGCTTAAAATATGTGTCAAAAGTACGGAAACGTTAAGGGCAGAGCATTTATCGCGCACTGCGACGGAAAATTACTTCCATCTCTGACAAGGCAATAAAAGGTTGATTCATTGACCGGAATTGCTACTACTGAATACAATAAAATTCTGCTGGCCGTTCCCGAACTGTAAAGTGGATCAGGACAGAAAGAAGCTAAAGCTGTTTTCGAATGCCTTCAGGAATGGGGTTTTCCTGACTGGTGTGAGAATCGGTGCCTGTACTTTGCTAGAGGATAAAATAGGAAGGCAGCTTATATATTTCATGTGCAGACTTCATATTCCAGAGATACTCCTAAAGAGTGCATTTGAAGTAAAGTTTGGAAAAACAACAGTTCCATTTGTTCATTTATTCAAAATATTTCAAGATGACTGTGCCGACTTAGACTGCCAGAACTACAAACCGAGAATCAACGACCAAAGTGTAAAAACTGCCCTAGAAAATAAGGAACAAGATATCTTAATCATTATATTAGAGAGACTCAATGATGATTACTATGGGAAGGACTACAGGGAGGTCCTTGAGCTGGCGGTAATATTTTTGGGCAGCATCCCAAAGCGTGGAATTTTTTTTCGTCATCCAGGTGCTATACATCAGGCAATGTGGATGGCAAAAGCCATTTACTGTGAAAAATGTTCCTGTTGCGAAAAGAATACCTCATGTCTCCTGCAGAATAATCTGCTTGTAGGAAAATTTGCGTTTTCCTCGTATAGATTTACATTAAATACTGGGTCGTAGCTCCACGAGTAGGCAAAGCACCGGTTCAGGATCTACAATTAATAACATACCTGAACCACAATGCCTAAGAAGATAGGGAAGTTTCTAATACCCTCTTAAAGAAAATAGGAGACCATTTGTGGTATGTGAATACACACACAGCAGCGTTAGCCGTTTTGACGAGGGTCTGGTGCCAAAAAAGAAAAATTTGATGACAAAAGTTTTGGAAAGAGAAGACGAGAATCAGGAGAACTTAAAGCGTCTGCCAGCCTCATCCATTCATGAGATTCTCACAAAGGATATCGACGATTATATCGCAAGGAAACCAAAAGATCTTTTCATTCTTTTAAAAAATTAACACATCGTTTCTCAGCAAAGACGCGAATCTTTGGAAAACTGATGTAGAATATCAGCACGGTGCGACTGCGGTCAGAAAGTTGAAAGTGGTCAACGGCTTAGCAGAACGAGGTGTGAACTTGATATCTGACTTCAGTTCTCGTCTTACTAGAGACGAAAGTCAGAAATAATATTTGCAATGAGTGGTAACAAAGTACCGGAAGTAATTTTCTTACTGTAGTAAGTCTACATTAATCTACATTAATCAATTAATTATTTATTTGAGGCCTTTTTAATCTTTATATATGTATATTATCATCAACGAGACGTGTTTTCTCCAGGAGGGAGGGGTGGGGCTGACATTAAAATATATGCAATTCCAAATCATTTTTTTACGCTTTGCAATAAACTTCTTCTTGTGATTCGAAACAAAACTTTTACAAGACATTTAAAGATGTAGGGTAAGTGCACCAATTCCTGGCATCTTTTGCTAATTTCTGAGATAATACTTTTTTTAACATGTTTGCATTAATTAATTTAAACTATCATTTTTACACAAAATCCATATATTAATTATCTGGTGCAATCAATCATTTATCTAAAATAAAATAAATTCACTTCGGTTTTTTGAATGCCAATAATTAGACTAAGGTGTCAAAAATTGGTGCTCTTATCCTAGTCATCCCACCTACTACTAATTATTCCATTCTTTCTTTTTGTTTCCTGTGTAAGATAGCTTTTTTGTTTAAATTTATTTTTTCTTAACTTTGGGGAAAGACCAAAAATAATTTACTTAAAAAATACAATAGTATTTAAAAAATGATTCTTGTTGAGGTTCACTTATTATTTTAGCACTTATTTAAGAGAAGATTGTTGTAATCATTAATAAATAGTTTAAACCAGGCCTCGGCGGTGAGGAGAAATTCGGAGATTTTAGCTCCTTTAACAGATGTGGATCGCTCGCTTCGTCTCTCCCACCACAAGTCTCTCCTCTACTCTAAGAGTTCGGGGTGGTGGTACATTCTGACGTCATAGAACCAGGTCTTGAGTACCGCAGTGGGAAGGGTTCTTTTGGGGTGACTGAAATTAGAAATTATTTTATTTTTAATATAATTGCTTATGAACTTCATGATGTATAATTTAAGAAATTATTATTATTAATAATATAATTGATAAATTATTAACATTGAGCATGTTACGTGTACAAATGAAAAGTAATCAATAGAAAAAAGCATGACATGTTAGGAGGCATATATTTATTGATCATATATATTATATACTTATGATTTGATATCTCCTTAAATGCAACAAACATTATTAACTGAAAGCAAATAGCTAATAAGAAAAATACATTCGGAGCGGCATACCGTGTTTAAAATTCTT
>CAKNWW010193621.1:0-14851 GCA_932074435.1 Andricus kollari
GCAGGGCAGGGTCGCGGCCAACACCGTAAGAGCGACAAAGATGGTAATAAAGGACTCTTAGGGCTGCATTATGTCTGTAGATGTACGTTGTTCCCGCATGGGTGGGACACCCCGATAGAATGTGTTCCAGGTACTCAGCGTGTGCATGACATGCTCTGCACCTATCGCTCGGAACTTGAAACCCTCTGTACCTGAATTAAGCCCGGATGATCTGAGGAAAGAAAAGTTTGCTCCTTGGACAGGGACTGTATTTCTACATTTCTGTGCAAATTTTCGTGCATTTTCTTGTCGAGCAGCTCTTGATGAAATTTTTAAACTTCTGCTTTCTTCACTTCGGCTTTCAGAAGTGAAGCATCTGGATGCAGTAATGCACTTTCCTCACTTCTGATGTTAAAATTCAGGCCCAGGGTCTCGGCCGCTTGCCCCGCGGCTTTATAAAGGAACCCTCCTGCGCCAATCATCTCGTGGTTCCTGACCATTTTTAGGAGAGGATCTCTGCCATTGGCTACGATATAAGCTGTACTTAGAACAATTCAGTTATGAAGACACTGGAGATTCAGAAGTCTGCGTGATGATCGCATGATCTTACGTGTGGTGACATAAAGGGCCTTAAGTTCGTTCTTCGTCCATTGAACCACCCCAAACGAGTAGAGTAGAACCGGGACAACAAGCATGTTAGTCGCAGATATCTTGTTCAACGCTGACAGATTGGAAGACCAAATCTGTCGAAGAAGATGCTTGTATCTGCTTCGGAGAGACTCCTTTACTGATGTTACGTCCTGAATGCAGCTTTCAGGCACGCCCAGGTATGTATAGGTCTCTCCAGTGTTAATATGTCTAATAACACTTATATCCACAAGCTCAGGGTCCTCGGGAACGCCAACAATCTTTCCGTTCTTCAGATGAATTTTGGCACATTTATCCAATCCAAAGTCCATCCCAATCTCTCCTGTCTACTTCGCGACAATATTTATGGCAGTTTGAAGTTTGCCTTTACCATAGGCATAGAGCTTCAGGTCATCCATATAAAATACATGAATGACCTTATGCTCGCGCTTGTTAGTGTCGCCACAGAGGTATCCAGAAGAATATCGTAGTGCGAGAGATAAAGGCAGAAGTGTGATGCATAAAAGCAAAGGGCTCATGGTATCGCCCTGAAAGACGCCCCTCTGGAAGGTGACGCTGTTTGTTGTCACACGATAATTTCCAGATGAGATAGTTAATCTAGTTTTCCAAAGAGGGATTAATCTCTCTATGCATGTCACTATGTGTGGATGCACCTTCAAGCTTTCCAACAGACAGATGATAAGTCTATGAGAGGTTGAATCGAAAGCTTTCCGGTAGTCAATCCAGGCCATTGACAGGATGCGTTGATGGGCTGCAGCGTCTTTGCAGACACACCTGTCAATTAGCAGGTTCTCTCGACAGCCTGCTACACCTTTTTTCGAGCCACGTTGTTCGTACATCTCACGCCACACAGGCTCAATTCGCCGAACAATCCTGTTGTTTAGAACAGCTGTAAAGATTTTATACAGTGTGTTCAAACAAGTTATTGGCCTGTAATTCTCTGGCTTGGACAAGTTGCCTTTTTGCGGTAGGAGTATAGTGCGACTTAACACCAGCCACTGCGGAATGGGCGTCTCTGACTTTAAATATGAGGTGAATATGCGGGCCAAATGTTGGTGTGTAGAAGTAAACTTCTTCCACCAGAAGTTCTTGATACAATCTGGTCCAGCACCGGAAAAGTTCTTCGTTCCTCGAAGTGCTTTTTTCACCTCTTCGGCAGTGATTGATGGACATTCCTCCTCAGATTTTATGAGGTTGTCGCAAAATTCCTTGGAGCGGATGATATTGTCAGTATTTTCTTTCAACTCTAGTGTTTTCGGGATCTTGTATACCTCTCTCCAAAAAGTCTCTACCTCGTTGGGCTTGGGTGGATTTTTGACAGAAACAGGGGGATCATGGAACAGGCGAGATGGGTCAGCGAGAAACTGTCGATTCTCCCTGATCCATCTCTCCCTCTTCTGTATTCTTCTCCTTGCGTCAGATAACAGGTATATACAGGTAACGTTTTTAGCAGGATTTGCATTTACTGTCAGGGTCGTCTAATGATCCCCTAATTATTGAAACAAGTAAATCAATATTCTATACGGGATAAAGCACCAGAGTTTCTTTTATTAATACATTGATCAACAAAATCACTGTAAAACATATGCAGGTAAATTGATATTTTAAAGGGGACAAAGCACCA
This sequence comes from Andricus kollari, assembly GCA_932074435.1. Taxonomy (NCBI): domain Eukaryota; kingdom Metazoa; phylum Arthropoda; class Insecta; order Hymenoptera; family Cynipidae; genus Andricus; species Andricus kollari. Next base: position 2,252 of record CAKNWW010193621.1, read on the forward strand.
GTGTTTTTTTTATTAATTAATTATTGATTAAAATAGTTCACCAGGGAAGCAATAAGATAAGCTTGCAACAAACTATTGAACATGAACAAACTTGCACCAATCGGTGCAAACCTACTCTAACTTGTATGCTCTAACAATGTATGTTTTAAAGTGATTTTGTTGATAAATAATATGTTAATAAAACAATCTGTGGTGGGTTATCCCGTATAAAATATCGATTTCTTTGTTTCAATAAATAAGGGGTGATTAAACTACCCTGAAACTAAATTATAATGCAAGTTCTCCTAAAGGACACTTCCTATATGTATGTTTTAAAGTGATATTGTAGGCCTGATCTTTGGTGATTTATTCCTTACGAAAAGTCAATTTCTCTGCTTCGCTAAGGGATGATTAAACAACCCTCTAGAAAAATGCAGACATCCTTGTCGTTCTACACCTTCCCTATTTACTTTAATATGATTCCTATCCTCATAGATTAATCAGAAAACTTTTTGTGATTTTAGTCATTAAGAAATGTCGATATTCCGGATTAAATATTCCAGGGTTGATAAAACAACCCTAAAGTAAATGCACGTATATAAAATCCGTGCTACGCACGCTTCCTTTACTTATTTGAAAGTGATATTATTCCCTAGCATTTAAATAAAAAATCTCCAGTGACTTTAGTTACTAAGAAATAATGATTTCCATACTTGGATGTTCAAAGTATGAGAACACCCCCATAACATGCTTTATACCGAAAAAACAGTTAATCTCTCTAGATCTTAGATATGAACCTTTTGTTTCGGTAAGACTGAGAGTCAAAATGTTAAACTTTTAGCAAAATCTAACAAAGAGTTTAGGAGAAAAAAAAACTTTTCACTAAAATAAGCATTTTTCTATTAAAATACATGTAAAACTTGAAACTTTGACAATTTTTTGTTAAAAAACTGTCCATTTTTCTTACTTTTTTCTTTCAGATTATTGCTTTGCAGGTTTGAAAATACAAAAAAAAAATTAGATCTAGAATTTTTCACAAAAAGCCATTTACTGTACATTTGGTGCGGGGTCCTTTAACATTTCGGGTGTATGTGGAGGTAATTGCATGTTGTATTTCATTTCCGGCCGCGCCGGAGATTTGGAATTTACGGTTGTGCACTAGATTCATGTCGCGCTTCCGGATGCGTAATAGACTTATGTGGCATTTGTGGTTGCGCACAATAGTTATGTTGCACTTTTGGCTGCGCAGTAGAAGTATGTGGTATATTAAGTTGCACACTAGAGTTATATAGCACTACCCGCTGCGCAGTAGACTTATGTGGCATTTGTGGTTGCGCACTAGAGTGATGTTGCACTTCCAGATGCGCAGTAAACTTCTGTGGTATATTAAGTTGCGCACTGGAGTCATATCGCACTACTGGCTACACAGTAGAGCTTTGTAGCGTTTGTAGTTGTGTACCAAAGGTATTTTGCAGTTCCGAATGCGCATGAGACTTATGTGGCATTTGAGGTTGCGCAATAGAGTTATGTAGCACTTCGAGCTGCGCAGTAAACTCCTGTGGCATTGGTGGTTGCCCGCCAGAGTTATGTCGCACTTTCGGATACGCAGTAGACTTATGTGGCATTGGTGATTGCCCACCAGTGTTATGTCGCACTTCCAGCTGTGCAGTAGAAGTATGTCGTATATTTAGTTGCGCACTGGAATATTATAGCCCTACGTTCTGCATAGTCGATTTTTGTGGCATTTGGGGTCTCGCACTAAAGTTATGTTGAACTTCTGGATGCGCATTAGACTTCAGCAGCATTTGTGGTTGCGCAATAGAATTATGTGGCACTTCCAACTGCGCAGTAAACTTCTATGGCTTTGGTGATTGCGCATTAGAGATATATCGCACTTTCGGTTGAGCAGTAGACTTATATGGTATTTGTGGTTGCGCACCATAGCTATGTCGCTTTTCCGGCTGCGCAGTAGAAGTATGTGGTATATTTAGTTGCGCACTAGAGATTTATAGCACTACCAGCTGAGCAGTAGACTTATGTGGCATTTGTGGTTGCACAACAGAGTTATGTTTCTTTTCCGGATGCGCAGTAGACTGCTTTAGGTATGCAATGTAATAGTGCGCAACTAAAAATGCCACAGAAGTATACTGCGCATCCGGAATTGCAACCTAGCACTGGAGCGTAACTAAAAATGCCACAGAAGTCTACTGCGCTGTCGGAAGAGCGAGAAACCCCGAATGCGTATCCAGAAGTGCAACATGAATCTAGTGTGCAACCATAAGTGCTACAATAGTGTGCCGCGCAGCCGGAAGCGCGATATAACTGTGGTGTGCAACAAAATATGCCATATTAGTCTAATGCATAGCCGAAAGTCCGAAATAACTCTAGCGCTCAACCACCAATGCCACGTAAGTCCACTGCGCAGCCGGAAGTGCGACATAGCTTTAGTTCGCAACCACTAACGCTAAATACGTCAGCTGCACATCCGGAAGTGCAAAATAACTAAAGTGCGCAACAACAAATATCACAAAAGTCTACTGCGCAGCCGGAAGTGCTATATAACTTTAGTGCACAACCGCCAACGCCAAATAAGTCTACTGCGCGACCGGAAGTGCAACATAACTCTTGTGCGCAACCTCAAATGCCCTAAAAGTCTACCGCGCATCCGGAAGTGTGACAATAATCTAGTGCGCGAACATGATTTCCAAGCTTACTACGCAGCCGGAAATGTGAAACCACATGCAATTACCTCCAACATTTACGCTATTGAAAACTCATAGAAATAACGTGGTTTTTAAACATTTTAAGCGTCTCTTTTAATAATTAATATAATTATTTAAAAGGGTAAAAATATCTTTCTGATTAAAAATTTGAAATTTACTAAATTGATACTGGATATATATATATTCGAGAAAAAAGTTTTTTACAAATGACTATTATTAATAATTAAAGAAAAAAACAAAAATCAGTTCGTGCAGCAGGCATCAAGTCCCCAAATGTCACGGTTTCGTAGGAACGTGTACGGTTAAAATTTTTACGTCTTAGAAATTGTTTATCCTGTATGTTGGTTTAGATCCATAGCAAAGTCTCGATGAGTATTTTCGCCTGGAGTCGCATTATTTTTCCTCGCATTAGACCTGTTTAACACATCTCCATGCAGACAATGAAGTAGGTAGACCTACTGTTTTTGGTGCAATCACCTATATAAGTTTAATGCTAAAAAATTCACATGCCTCTATTTTATTATATACTATTTTTTAAATTTATGTCACTATTGCCTTTATTTTTATTTCTTAAGTAAGCCCGAGTACTGAGTATGACAAGAAATCACAAATTGCAATTATTGGTGAGACTGCAGCGCTATCGTGACTGCAAAAGTTTCACCGAGATTTTGTTGCCTTTCAAATAAATTGTATTTTTCCATTTCTAGACGAAATTCAAATACAAGTATTTTGTTCTCATTTGATAGTAAGAAAAGTATTTCTGCACGTCCACATAAAAAGAATACATTTTGTTGCTTGTAATCAAACAACAATGGTTCCAACGAAATATTATAATATTGTAAACTACAGGGACAAAGGCTGCTGACGATGTCTTGCTCGGATAAAATAGCTCGCTGGAACGTTTTAGGAGTGCAAGGAGCACTCCTGAGTCATTTTATAGAGCCGATTTACTTCCACAGCATCGTTCTTGGCAGCTTGCTCAATCCTAGCCACATGTATCGAGCGGTTTGCGGACGAATTGAGAACACGATACAGGGCTTACCACCTCCGTACAGACTCAACAAACCGCTAATGAGTTTGATAACCTCCTCAGAAGTTCGTCAACCTGGTAAAGCACCCAACTATAGTGTCAACTGGACAATCGGTAAGTTTCTATTTATCTCATTTTGATCTTTTAGAAAACAATTTTTTCCAATTTAATTTCTTTATTACCAATTCTGAGAGAAAATCTCACTGACTCTTCTAGACCCTTCAGGGCTGACCAAAGAAAAAACAGAATAACTGTTCTTTTTAGATCCATGGAACTCCCCATAAACCCCATTTGAGGCAAAAAATAAAAAAAATAAAACATTTTTGTTAGAGATTTTTGTGCAGGTTTTTTATATTATGTTTTCTCAAAAATTGACAATGTAGCATAGCAAATTTGATTTCATATCTCAATCCTACATGCCAAGAGCTTCCATTTGAGTCATCACCTCAAAAGATCGGACTGAACGAAAAGCATCCAGAATATGGGTCTCCTCACCCCTCAATTTTTCTATCCCTTCTTTTTTCCCAAATGAGTGTTTGCTTAAAATTTGGAATTTAAATAAGAAGCAGATGTTTTCCAAGTTAACCAGTATATCTCTTCGGTCATGAGTGGTCACTTAATGGGGCGAATACAAAATCTCATAGTCGTAGCTTGAATAATTTTTTTAGGTGTGTTTAGAGACTGACAGTCGCTGGCACGAGATTGTAAATGTTTCCTATGAAATTCTGAACATAATGAGAATCATATCAAATTGAAGTATATTAGTCTTAAGTAATTAATAAAAATGCCCTACAAGTTTTTGGTACATTCGGAACCTTCTTCACTAACAAAAATTTTGTTAAAACTCTGTTTTGAAATAGTAAGAGACGTGACTAGGTTGCACTCCGTTCGAGTGGGGTGAGAATTTGTATCCAACCTCACGCATCCGAAAGTTTTTTTGTTTCAAACAGCACGAAAAATTCTTAATGTTCTGTATCTAACAATTCTGAAAGAACTTTTATACTAACTTATTCTATGTATTCTATTCACATTTTAATTAATTATTTCACTATTCATAGATTTAAAAATAGAAAGGAAAACATGATTATGCATAAGAATAACTCTTTATTTGCTTGGGACGCTAGCTGCTCTCCTCCTCGACGAGTCTCGAAATCGTGTGGCGCGTGAATGGCAAAGGTTCCGCTCGCCGGCGGTGTTGAGATGCGCGCGCAGTGTTCGGACAGGAATGCGGCGCTTGCCCTGACGCGAGTCACGTAGACCCCGACACCAACGGATTCCGCTCTCTCACGAACTTTCATTTACAACAAAGGATGAGGCTTGAATTGCATACCTCACAGGAGGCACCATGTTTTATTTCGGAATCGCCTTGCCTTAGGTGGCTTGAAAATTTAATTAAATTTTTAATTTTCTCACGTTGATCTGAAAATAAGCCGCTTGGAGATATTTAAATTTGGTCTGGGTTCAAGGAACAACACATGTTTTTTGGAAAAAACCTTAGTTGGCATAAAAACCCCGTTTATTCAAATTAAGAAGAAAAAAAGAGATCTGAGTTATGCTATAGAACAAAAAGAAACCCGGCGTCGGCGTCGTACACGTGGTCGCTTTGATTTGACTCGCTAGAGAGTCTCTGATCGCACTGAGTCGATTGGATTCCAGCTTTCACTCGTGGAAAGTGGAAAAGGAACGCACGAACGGCGGAAAATGACGAACGGACGCGCGAGAGCTCTCTACGGACCGATCGATAAAAGCCAACGGACCACTGCTTTTAGCCAACGCCGTTATCGCGCATGCACACATCCTTCCACTCATACTTTCCCCCGGTCCCATCTACCTTCCCGTCTAACTCGCGCGAATTCGACGCGTTCAAACTTGCACGCAAGTGCTCGCTTGCTCCCAATCACATTCAACGAAGTGAAGCAGAATCAAATATGATTATAATACAGACGAAGAAAGTAAATTGCATTTCCTTAAAACTACTATCGATACAGACCGATAAACAACATAAACAAAGAACGATGATTAAGCTAATAATAATGAGGTCAGTTTCCTTTGGAGAGACTGATCCAATGATTTGGTGAGTTTGATCACAATAACGTAACGCTTAGTCTAATTTGATAACCAACTGGATGGTGTCCTTGTCAAAGATTTAAAACTTTAACGAGATGGAACGTATTTACAATATGTACAATGAGTTTATTTTACTCGCACTAGCTTTATTCGCCCTAAAATGAATGACTAAGAACATAACCCCCCAGTCAAATCCTACCCTACACTTTCGTACACTATTCTGAGTACGTTGGTCCTTTGACGCTTGGACCTTTACCCGGCTGTGTCTTTTACGCAGTTGGTAAAAGAAGCAGTCGAGTGATATTCCGCTTATAGCTAGAGCTCGCCGTCTTGATCCTTGCCACACGGGGGATGCCGTCGCTCCCAGGATAAATCTCGATGATCACTCCCAGTGGCCAGCGTGCTAACTTATATAATATGACGACTGAACCAACTTTTAGTTCCTGGGTTGATTTCTGCCATTTCTGGCGAGTTTTTAATTCGTTAAGGTAATTCTTATAACATTTGCTTCAGAAGTCCTGACGAGCCTTCGTGATGAAGTTGTACGTCGATAGTCGAACTATCAATAGGTGAGCAGGAGTTATGGCTAAGGGATCGTTGGGATCAGCTGAAAGCGCGTATAGAGGTCGAGAAGTTAGTATTGCTTCGATTTCAATTAACGAAGTGTTAAGTTGTTCATAAGTGAGTTTTTGACAGGCTCGGTCAACTCCCATGTAAAGAATTGGCGAAAAGTAGCGCCATCTGCGATCAGCCAGAGAACTAAGGGCGCGTACAGGTGTTGGTCTTTATATATGTATATGCCGCTTCCTTACATGTGTTGAATACTAAAATATTTCAACAAAAAAAGAAAAATAAAGACAAAATGAAGGAAATAAGAAACGGAAAATAGGAAATTAAATATAATTATCATTCTATTTCCCATTTTACGTTTCTGATTCACTTCATTTTACCTTTATTTGAAGGATTGCAGTACAGAACTACATAACCAACAAAATCGCAATTTTTCAGGAGACAGCATTTGACAGCAAGCCAAGCCAAGCCACAACAAACAATTTGCCGCGCACGCGCTTTAACCCGTTGGCGTTGAAAGTCTGCGCCATCTGCGATGGGCCAGAGAACTAATATCGTGCCCCGCAATGCCTCTCAATCCGCGCGCCTATGTCCTAACTTTTAGCCATTTCTTTACATGGGAGTTGACCGAGCCTGGTTTTTGATTTTTTAATACACGTTTCAAGTGATGCTTGAAACTCTTTACAGCTGCTTCCTAAAGACCACCGAAATTAGGGAATAAAGGTCGGTTAAAATGCCACTCAATTATTTTCGATAATGCAAAAGATCCTATCGCATGCTTGAATTCTGCTGTATCAAGTAAATCATAGATTTCGCGAAGTTCTACGAAGTTTGTACCATTGTCTGAATATATGTGTTCTGTAACACCTCTCCGGCTGATAAATCTACGTAAACCTGCCTAAAAACCTTCGGTTGAAAGGTCGGTTGCAAGTTCGATGTGCACCGCCTTGGACACCATGCAGATAAAAACGCAACCATAAGTTTTGATAAAAATCCTATTGCAATCCTTCTTTGCCTTAATGAGAGTTGGTCCGAAAAAATCTATCCCTGTACGACTGAAAACTGGCGGTGACCTGACCACGGGCAAGATTGCCATTTGAGCCTGCATTGTTTCGAGTCGTTGTCGAATACATTGGACACAGTGATGAACTATTTTTCTTATTTGATTTTTACCGTTCTAAATCCAGGATTTTTCGATTGAATACCCAAGTGCTTATTATCTTCATGACATTCGCGGATGATGAGATCGGTAATCGGGTGTTTGCTAGGCAATAAGAGAGGGTGTTTTTGATTGTAGATTATTTGGGACTTTCAAACGACCCCCCCACTCGAATGAGATCGTATTCGTCGAGAAAGGGATTCAGCTCGTCGAACTTGGTGGGTTTTCGATATGAAACTCTGATTTTACCGGTAGCTGCTTCTCGAGCGTTTGCGAGAAGTTTGATCTCCGCTGGAAATCTTTCGCGTTGTATCATCGCCACCAAGCGTCGTTCAGCATTGACTACTTCTTGACATGATAGTGGACGATTTCTTTGAGATTTAAAATTTTTTCAACGTAGAAAGTAAGCTACTATTGAGACTCGAGGATATATATAATTGTAAGTGACTGAATTGAGTAAGCAAACACCCTCTTTTATCCCTGGCACCCTATCTGATGATGTTTCGAGGACTCTAGGCCGATCCCTTTCAGGCTGAGCTAAGCAACTAGGCCCTGTGGTCCAAAGCTTATTTTTGATGAAATCGACTGGGAGTTGTCCCCTAGAGAGGCAATCAGCAGGATTATCTTACGATCTGACATGTCTCCATTCGACTTGATTTCACGGAGATTGGATATCAGCGACCCTATTTGATTCGAAAGTTCTCAGCAGATGGGGAGCCTTCTTTAACCAACATAAGACGATTGTGGAGTCTGACCAGAACGTTACTTTCTTGATTGGAACTTCAAATTGAGCTTTTGTCTCGACGTAAAGATTTTTGAGAATTGATGCCGCGCAAAGTTTTAAACGTGGGGTTGTGACACCACTTAATGGAGCCACCCTGGATTTGCTGCAAATCAATTTAACTGTGATACTTCTTTTCGCGTCAAGAGATCTAACATAGAGACATGCTCCGTAGCCATGAAGGCATGCATCGCAAAAACCATCTTGGATTTTCGCATAAGAATTTTCGCGGAATTAAAAAGTTTTGCAAACACGAGAGTTGATCATTAAATGCCTTCCATTTGGTATGGATGTCTTGAGGAAGTGACTCGTCCCACTTCCCACTTAATTTAAGCTTTCCAACAGTCCTGTATCAAGACTTTGGCTTAGAGTCCCACCGGCCCCAAAAGTCCGAGAGGATAAAAGATTTTTGAAATTTCCGACAGCAGTTTTCTCTTGGTGGAAGTGGTTTTAGCATTGACAGCTCGAACCGTGTACATGAGGATGTCGCGTTGGGAATCCCAAATAATTCCGAGAGTTTTCTGAACAGGATCTTCTTTAACGACACAATCTAAGTTGAAAATTTTCTTTTCGATGTTGTCAATAATAGAAGGGTGATTAGAAGCTCATTGCCTGATGCTGAAGCCACCCCGAGCCAGTAACTCGATCATTTCGTCGCAAATACGAATAATTTCTTGGATAGAATTTGCGCCTGAAACTAGGTCATTAACGTAAATATCTAATAAGAGAATTTTACTTGCACGTGGGAACTCTGTACCTTCATCGCGAACAAGTTGGTGTAAGGTACGGATTGCTAGAAAAGGTGCACAGGCAGTTCCAAACGTAACTGTATTTAATTGAAAGGTTCTAATTTTACCTTGATGGTACCACAAAATTTTCCGAAATTTTCTATCGTCCGGGTGAACTAGAACCTGACTGTACATCTTCTCGATGTCAGCTGTGATCACGTATGTGTTTGTACGGAATCGAAGAACCTGTTCTAAAATTGTATTCTGAATAGTAGGACCGACTAATAGAACCTGATTAAGTGAAATACCTGTCGAAGTTTTTGCTGATGCATCGAATACTCATATGATTTAGGGTAATGTATTCATTAAGATTTTTATGATACTCAGTTTTCAAATGCGGATCGGACTCGAACTTTTTCTCAAGAGCGTAGAATCGTTTTAGGGCCTGACCTCTCGATTCACCCAACTGAAATGTACTGTCTCGAAAAGGAAGTCGTACGATATATCTCTCGCTTTTACCCCGTTGGGTGTGATGTGCATAATGCTGTTCGCACGAAACTTCATCGTGAGATTTAACCGGCTCATGATCAAATTCCTCAATTGCCCAAAATCTTTCGAGAAGTTTGTCTATTTTTACAACGTTGCAAGAAGCCTTTGCAGAAGTTGGAAGAAAATTCGATCCCCCTGCCAGAACCCAAACAAGAGTAGTTTTTTGTAAAATGATTTTAGAGTTGTGGTGTTGAAACTTAATTTGACCTATCGACAGAATTGAAAGTGTTACACCTGCTGCTAACAAAATGTCCACCGACTTAGGCACATGAAATTGTGGATCCGCGATGTGTAGATTCTTTGGAAGGTCGAACAAGTTTCGAGGAAATGTTTCATTAGGCACACGATCTGCGAGTTTTGGTACTTTAACTGCTCCAATGTTGATTGAACAAGTCTGTTTAGTGAACTTTAACGACTTTGCAAATTTATCTGTAATTAAATTAACCGTTGGGCAAGAATCTAACAATGCCATAGCCATCAAATCATTTCCTCGATTGTTTTGAATTTTCAAAACAGCGGTAGTCATGAGCTGAGAGTCTTGATTGAAAATCCTCCGAATAGAAAGTGTGACTGCTTAGTCATGCTTGAGGGGCGGGAAGATTTGAACCTTTCGAGTCTTCTTTCTATTGAGAACCGTCTTATTTCTTAAATTTGGAAGCTTTTTCAAAATGTAACAAAGTGTGGTGATCCCTATTGCATTTCCTGCAGCGTTGTTTGCTTGGACACGGAAACGCGTGTGCGCTCAGGCAGTTACGACAGAGTTTGTGATTTTTGACCACAATCGAACGATCTGCGATTTTAAGTTTGTTAAAAACGGGACATTGGTATAAGCGATGTTCTCCCTTGTACTGGATGCAAGCGGAGTTTGTGATTGACGAGGTAAAAGTCACTAGCGACCTTCCCTCGACCTCTCTGACCTTCGGAGAAGGCTGGTTGAATCTGTCACCTCTCCCCCTTTTCCTACCTCCCCACGGCCACTCGAAGCAACCCTATCCAGCGAGCGAAGTTTGAAAACTGTTGACTGGATGAATTTGTACAACTCACTCAGCTTTGGCAGCTCATTACCGTATGTACCTGAAGCTCCGAACGTTCAAATGAACGAAATATTGTTTCCCATTTCTATTTCACCCATAAATATTGTTCCAATTGCAATTTAAAATATGCTTTATAATTCTGTTTCAATAATAAATTATTTCCAATATAAATAAACAAAAATTTGAACCTTTTTTCTGGTTAACAAAGTCGTCAGTAAAAAATTTCGTTCATTTGAAGGTTCAGAACTTCAAGCACATCATTACCGTCTAGTTTATCTTGCCATTTAGAAAGAATTCCTGGAGGAAGACGTCTCTCCAGGATTCGGATAATCATTTGCTCGCTAAAATCGTTGAGCTCGATTTTAACTTTCCGAAGCATACTGATATGTTGTTTAGTTTTATCAATAAGCAAAGAGAGCTCATGGGGATCCGCTTTAGACAGAAATGGCAGATCTTGAATTGCATCGGTATGCTCTGCAACTATAATGCGTTTTTGATCGTACGCTTCGCACAACGAGTCCCACGCCTTCGTGTAATTTTCCTTGCTAGGAGGAAACGCGATGATTTTATTTTCAGCTGAGCCGGAAAGTGAATTAGCTAGTTAAGTGTGTTTGACATAATTACTCAAATCTGTACGCGTGTGAACGAGAGCTTCGAAGCTGTGCTTCCACGCGACCCACTTTTCATGTTCCCAATTGAACTTAGGAATCTGAATCACCGGTAATTTTGGTCTGTCTTGCCTTTCGTAAATTGTGATATTACTACGATTCAAGGTCGAACTAGCAATCGGTGTCGCGGTTTGTCTTTCTGTTACCCAAGTCGCGACGTCATAGTAATTTGTACGTATTCCCGAAAATGCATTGATAGTCGGATGATCAGGTTTGAGCGCGGCAGGTCGTCAATTAATTTCGAATACTCTTTGAAAAGACTGGTGATGTCTGTTAATCGCAATTGAGCGTTGGTTATATTGCACGCAGGATTGTCGAGATACACCTGTAATTCCGCAATTGCGGAATTACATCATCAATTCATCAAAAATTCGGTTGATATTTGAGGTTATTTTGACTTCAGATCGTTCTCATAAACTCAAAAAATGTATCCCCAGTTTATATTCTCGGTAATATTCTCATTCTCGCAACTATTCTCAAGTCAAGGTAACCGAATCAAACGCAAAACTCGTGATTATCAATTGCTGGAATTACTATTTAAAATGGAAATAGATGGCTTTGCATGAATTCTATCATGAGCCACGTGGGCGAACCCGCACTTCCGCCCAAGCAATGTGAGAATTTCGCGACACACCTATCGATGGAGCGCGAATCTACTTAATTTTATTGTGTTTGCATTTTGTCGAATAAATAAATTATTAATAATAAATCATCAACAATAAAGAAATTATTAAACAATATTATAAATTCTTAATTTCAATTATAAATCATTATTACCATTTATCGATAAATAAATAAATTACTAGAGTAACCTAACGTGGTTGCTTCGGGTGGTCGCGGCGCACACAGAGAAAACAATATACAGGGTGTCCCAGTACTCAAGGTACATTTTTATATTTTTGAATTCCTCATAAAAAATGGAGTTGAAAATACTAATAAAAATTTGTTGTAAAGTTAATAATTAATGAGGAATTAACAATTAAAGATTAACCAATGAAAAGCATGCGTTAGATGGACGACAATCCTTCTTGTGTCACTGATAAGGGTGTGTGCGTAAAAGAGGAATTTTAAATTTGCAGGAGGTTGTGAATATCAATGGTGCAACTTCACACGGCAACTGTGCGGCGTGATATTAAATCTTAGAAAATATCTTTTCCTTTAGAATACTCGTCGAATCACTGAAAAGGTGTTGTTTGACGACGAACTCTTATCTATTTTTTAAAATACGCGAAAAGTCAGCAAAGTTGGGTATTATTGAAACTTCTCCTTGCTTTCTAAAAATAATGCATAACTTTCAGTTGCATGATTGAAA
>CAKNWW010193623.1:0-10820 GCA_932074435.1 Andricus kollari
AATTTAATTTTTCTTTTACTGTGACTTACATATACTAAATTGGAGTTCATAGATATTTCTGTAATTAGTTGAAAAGTCTGTGTAAAGCAGACATGCCCAGCTCGTGGAAATTCCCTCCGGAAACACATGTTCCGCGTCCACCATTCTTTCTCTTAGAGAGCGGGAGTGGGGTAAACGCTTGCGAGAATCTCTCCTCTGTGACGTACGCTGCGCCGTAGATACGAAATATCTGTTAGGGTGCTTGGGGGCGACTGACTTTTTAACATAAAATTTTAATAGTAACTAATGTCTTAATTATTTTATTGCAGTATGTTTACATTTATTTTCAATGAATGTAATTGAAAAAAGAAGTGCACAAAGTGTTTCTTTATTCTACATTATGTTACGAGGGTAAAACCGAGGAGGGAAAGTGGGAGTTGGATTGCCGAGATAAGGATTAAACACAAATTAAACTAGTCGAGTAATTAGTGATTACTTTTATTAGTAACTTACATGTTGTCAATGGTTGCCGGAGATGAGGTAAATCGTTTTTGACGAGCGGAATCGTCGATGGAAAAAATGTCCCACGACCTCGATGGAGGTAATCGGTGACGGTTCGAGGGGGCGACCTCGAGTGCGACCCAGCGTGACGACGTTGGAGAAGAACGTAATGACGTGATTAGAAGAGCGTGACGACGTTGAAGAAGAGCGTGACGACGTGATTAGAAGAGCATGACGACGTAATTAGCACTCACACGGAAACTTGAGTTAAGCGGACCACGAGCCAGTCCAGACTGAAAAATGGGCGCGGGGAAGGCGAATCGGGAGCTTGGTGCCCGGGGCTTCGGGACCCCTCGTGGCATTTCGCCTGTTATCGTAGGCGGCCCGACAACCCCTTCGCACAGGCCCGTGACCGATTGGTTTTTAATGTGACAGCTCTGTTAGACCCCCCCTCCCCCGATGGGGTTTGGGTATATGCCCTAAATTTGGTCCAATTCTGCGTCCAATTCGAGTACCGTCTGGTGGTCAATGAGTAGTTCCAGTTCTATAGTACTGTCGTTTTTTTTTCTGTTGTTTTCGATTACATTGATTTTTAATAAGTTTTGGATTTTTTTGTTAATATATTCCCAACCTCCTTGTCTGTAATTTTTTCCGTCATCGTTTGGAGTCGAGTAGTTTTGTCTGTATCTGTAAGGTCTGTTATTGCAGAAAGAGTCGTGTATTATATACATTATCTTTGGTATCAGTCTTTCGCAGAATTTACATTTAAAATTTGCTGTGTTTCCTTTGATGTTGTTCAAGAAGTAAGCCGTGCTCTCGGTTATTTTTCTGTTCCAGTTCTCCTCCGCAGTTCTATGGTTCCTGTAACATATATATAAAAAAAGAAAGGTTGTTGTCCCCTGTATTGGTAGGGTATTTAAAAGTCTTGTTTAGGAGAACTATAGGTTATTTATTTCTAATTGTACATTTGGTACAGTTGTCACTGTTCTGTACGGAGTTTTTAGTCTTTTTTTTGTTTTATTTGTAGTTTTTGTAACAGTTTGCTGAGTTCTATTTGTCTCTGCTTTCGCAGATCTTTCCATTCGTTCTCTATCTCCCTTTTTTCTTCCTCCGATTGTCCGAAATATAGTTTCACTCTTATTAGTCTTTGTTCTTGCAGCTTATTTATTTCTCTTTCGAACTCCGTCTCGTTTTCTTCTCTCTCCCATCTCTCCTGTTTTGCTTGCTCTTTATGTGCCATTTCGGTTTTCAGCATTTGCCTAATGTGTCGGTGGGGGTGGTATCTCAGAGCGTCCTCTGGTACTCCTGCCCTTCTTAGAATTAGCCATTGTAGGGCTTTGCATCTCTTGAAGTGGCAGACTATGGTTGGTTCTGCCATGTAATTCATGCAGAGCTTGCATATGGTGGAGTTGTCCATTGTTCTGAAAGGGAAACGAATTCTTCTGTCTTTTGTTGTTCTTAATTTTTAGTGAGTTAGATATATCGAGTTAGGTTTGTGTTGTTTGAGTTTTTGAGTATTGAGTTATGTGTCGGTTTCTTGCCTTGGTACCATTGATCCCTTACCATTTTGCCATTATTCAAACCTGAGTTTCTAGCTTAAAGTTATTAGTTTTCTTGCTGTTATTTATTGGTATCTGTACTGACTTTCTCCAATTTAAAATCGTTTATGTTCCATTCTCCTTTGCTTTTTCCCATTAGGTTTTTTAATTCGTAAGTCGTTAGGGAAATTTTCTTTTTTATTATGAAAGGGCCTTCATACTTACCATAAAGCTTACCTGCTTTTTTATCCGCCTTATTAGACAGTTTGGTTACCTTTTTTAGAACCCTATTTCCTATTTTAAATTCTATTGGTCTTCTTCTTAAATTATAATTGTTGGCCTGTCTATTATTTGCTTCGTCTAAGTTTTTCTGAACTTCCTCTTTAATAATCTTTAACTTTCTTAGTCTATCGGTCCATTTGTCAACGCTCTGAGATTCAATATCGCTATTATTTTCTATATTTTTTCGGAGCGACTGGATAGGTTCTAATTCGCGACCTAAATTTAGGAATGCCGGGGTGAATTGGGTTCACGAATTTTTGCTAGTGTTGATTGCAAACTGCAAATCGTCTATGTGTTCGTCCCAGGTCGAATGATCGCTATCTAGATAGGTTTTAATAATTTGTTTAATTGTCCTATTGTAACGCTCGGTTGGGTTGGCTTGGGGGTAATATTTTGGTGTTTTAGTATGTCTGATACCGAATTTTTCGGTTAGATCTCTTAGCGTTTTGTTGACAAATTCCGTGCCGTTATCTGTGTGGAGGATCCGCAGTGTTCCCCAATGCGAAATGACACGTTTATGAAATTCCGACTCTATTGTCATCCCGTTAGCTTTTTTTATCGGAATTATCTCTACCCATTTTGTGAATAAATCCACAAAACTAATAAATATTGATTCTTTCTCTTTTTTGAAATCGGTAACGGACCCATGATATCTGCAGCAATCATGGTCCATGGTTCTTCAACGATTCTTTTTCCCATTAACCCTAATTTCGGTTGGTTACTCGGTTTGGTTGTTTGACATGTTTTACAATTTTTACGTATTTTATTATCTCCGAATACATCCCTGGCCAGAAGTAGTACTCGGAAATTCTCGCGTGCGTTTTTTCGGAACCTAAGTGTCCTGCTTGTATGTCATCGTGGTTTTCTTTTAGAACTTGGTTTCGTAATTTTTTAGGTACGACGAGTTTCCATGGGTTAGAGTCTGGTAAGAGGGTAGATTTTAGTGGGTGAGTTCTGTAAAAATAGAGTTGTGAGTCTCTGATTCGCCATTTTTCGTGTTCTTCCGGTCTTTTTGTCAGTTGTCTGAGTTTAGTAGAGTACCAGTTATCTGTTTTGTCGCTAACGTTCGCGTTTGGTTTCTTAACTATACAAGCTAACGCAAATGCTATATTGTTTGCTGGTTCTCCTGATCTCGAGAGAGCAACAGGGACGAAATTTAAACTACCTTTACGATATATGACTTCATAGTCATATTCTAATAATTCCAATGCCTACCTGGCTAATCGACCAGTGGAATTTTTCAGGTATGGAGCCACTTCAACGCTAAGTGGTCTGTGATTACTTTAAAGCTGTACCCTTCAAAGTATGACCTAAATTTTCGTATAGCCCAAACTACCGCTAGGCATTCTTCTTCAGATGCCGAGTAACGCGATTCCGCGCCGTTTAGGCTTCTACTCGCGTAAGCGATTACGTAATTTACGCCGTTGATCGTTTGAGTTGGAAGGGTTGAGTAAAATCTGGGCACGTTAATATAGGTGCTGACGTTAAAAGGTCTTTAATTTTTTGAAAAGCCTCATCTTGTTCTAATCCCCAATTCCATGCTTTGTCTTTTTTAAGTAATCTGTTTAATGGTTCTATTATTTCAGCAAAGTGTGGGATAAATTTTCTGTGCCAACTTGCCATCCCTATTATGCGCTGTAATTGTTTAATGTTTTTCGGTTTAGGGAATTCTAGGATTGGTTGGATTTTGTCATTGTCTATTTGGAGTCCTTTGTCGTTAACTTTAAATTCTAAATATTTTATTTGCGAGCAGCCGAACTCGCATTTGTCCGGGCTGATCGTTAAATTTGCATTATTTATTTTATCTAATACAATATTCAAATATTATAAATGATCTTCAAAATTTTGAGTCACGATCACTATGTCGTCTAAGTAACAAAAAACGTTTGGCCTTAGGTCTGAAGTAATAATTTTGTCCATAAGTCTCTAGAAGGTGGCTGGAGCATTGGTTAAACCAAATGGCATCCTTTTAAACTGATACATGCCTTTTCCAGGGACTGTAAATGCTGTTATTGGTTTTGAGTTTTCGTCTAATGCTATTTGTAAATAAGCTAATTTTAAATCAATTTTAGAAATGAATTTTGGTGATCTTAAAGTGTCTAATATTTCTGTCATGAGTGGGATTGGGTAAAGGTCCTTTTTGTAACATTATTGACCTTTCTAAAGTCTAGGCAAAATCTATAATTTTTCCCTGGTTTTTTTATCATAACTATAGGGTTAGACCAATCAGAACATGAGGGTTCTATTATGTCCTGTTCTAATAATTTATCAAATGTTTGATAAATTACTTCTTTTATTTTTGGGCTCACGTGGTAATATCACTGTTTAATGGGATCGGGGCCTTGGACGTCGATTTTATGTTTCGTTAAATTAGTCGCCCTATGTTCTTTTAACTGGTGAATTTTTATTTTGTTTTCTAGAAGTTTTTCTAGTTGGGATTGTTGGTAATATTATTTAATTTAATTGCCTTATTTTTAAAATTTACCCATTGATTTATGTTATCAATTTCTGATATCTCATTGGCTTATTTTTCCTCCTAATTTTCGGTTTACTCAAACTAAATGAATCTTGTGTGCTTGAGTCGTCGCTAGTGTCGTGGGTGGGGATGCTCTCTAGGGGTTGGAATTCGTTGCTCTTGGGGATGCTTATTAAGCTTGTGATATATTTCGTAGGATTTGTTACAGGTATTTGGGCGTTTTTGATTTTTTGGGATTGGTTAGGATTGATAGGTCCTAAGGGAATTTCACTATCTTTTAACTTTGGGCTACTTTTGTCAAGTTCCCTTGTACTTTTGAGGTTAATGCTACCTCAGAATTTCGGTTTCCTATCTTTATAATTTTTTTCTTTTTCCCTTAATATTTCATCCGTATTATTTGTCTTTTTAATTTCCTTATTTTCTTTTATTGTTATTTCAGTTTTATTTTTAGATTTATTTTCGCTTCTATAGGTTCGCTTCTATAGGATAGCGGATGGGTTGGCTCACTGGTCATCCGTAGGGCTTTCAACATATCCGTACCTAGAATTTCCACGGATTTTAATTTTGGGACTAACCTGAACATAACATGTTTAACTTTCTTTCCTATCAAGATCGGGATTACTGATTGCCCGATTATGTCGACGGTTTCTCCGTTCGCGACCGTTAATTTGCACGAAACTGGTTTAGAATTGAAAAGTTGGATTTTTCGATATTTTCCAATAATTCCTTACCTACGTACGACTGTGTGGCACCTGTATCAACCAGGATTCGAAATAGTTTATTTTCGAATTTTCTCATTAAATGAAAACGTGTCTCCGTTGTTTCATCCTTCTCCGAATTTAAGAATTCTGGCGTTCCGGTATTAGGTTGTACTATTTGTGGTTCTAATACGCGCCCCTCCAGTTTCCCTGGTTATACGTATATTATGGGATTTCTCTTCTAAAATGATCTGTTAAACCACAATGATGACAATTTGAATTGTTAGTGTTTACGTTCATGTTTGTTTTATTGTCTTGTTTTTTGTCCGAGTTCGAACTTGTTCTTTCTTGTGAGTCCTTGTCATTTTTAATTGATTTTTTATTTTTATTACCGAAATCCGATATTTGGGAATTTTGTTTGTTACTATTTCCTGAATGGTTATCCGGATTTTCTTTAGGGAATTCAATCATTGGGTTGCTTTGACCTTGATTTGAACCTAACGATATTTGATTGAACGTTGGTAACATTTTGTGGTACGGGTTAAATGGATGTCTGTATCTATTGTTTTGGAATCTGGGTTGATAGTTTGGTTGAAATCTAGG
Source organism: Andricus kollari (assembly GCA_932074435.1). Classification (NCBI taxonomy): domain Eukaryota; kingdom Metazoa; phylum Arthropoda; class Insecta; order Hymenoptera; family Cynipidae; genus Andricus; species Andricus kollari. The sequence continues at coordinate 6,078 of CAKNWW010193623.1, forward strand.
TCTAAAATTGTGTGGGTATTGATTTGGAAAAGGTTGGAATGGAGGTCCAAATGGTGAAAATGGGAATCGATTTTTGTATTGATTTCTACCCTGGTAATTTTGGTTTTGATATCCGCTTTTGTTATTATTTTGACCATTATTATTTCCCGTTTCATCATCTTTATTATTTTCCAGATTATTTTTATCCCCACTATTGTTATTACGTTTTTGTTCTGGTCTGTCCCCTATTTTAGGTTCAGTAATTTGTAAAACCTGCCCTCTGATTTTTCATTTGGCTAGCTCAGTTTCCCATTCTTTACCTAAGTCTTCTGATTGTTCAAAAGTTTCGAAATCGTTTCTTTTTATGTACATTTTATATTCTATTCTAAGGTTTTCATATGTTCTACGTTATTCCCATTCCAAATTTTTTCTAGGGTGGAGCTTAGTGAAAAGTTTTCTTATTTCCGTTAAATACGAATGGATATCTTGATTTCTTTTTTGGTTACAAAATTTAATTTTTTGCCTAATTTCGTCAGAAAATCTTTAGTCGATATACGCGTTTTTAAAGTCTTCGAAAAAATCAGATAGACATCTCCAGGAATTTTTATTTATTTCGCACCACAGTCTTTTGCGTCTTCAATTAATAGTGCATCTAAATTTTCTAAAATGTCCCGGTCGTTCATTTTATAACCCCTTTTGAATCTTTTAAATTCTTTTAAGAAATGCGCGGGACTATCTTCTTTATTATTGCGAAATTTGAATGACCAATTGCTCATAATTTGAAACGGCGTTTGTATCATGCCGAAAGGAAAATAAGTTGCTTGTATTGTTTGTTTATTTGTCTGATTATCGAATTCGTAACCAGAGTCTGAGTTGTTAACATGTATTCGTGAACGTCTGTTTGACCTGTTATTTGTTGTCGACAGTCTACGTGTTTTGTTTTGATTTGTTTCTGTCCTCTAAAGGTTCACTGTCATCAGAGTTATTTAATTTTAAATTATTATGTCTTAATCTACTACGATTTTCAATATTATTCTGATTATCTTCCTGCAAATTTTCTCTTAAATCAAATTGGACCGAATATCTGTTATGAGATTAATTTCTTTTCCCTTTCTTTAAAGAATCTTTCCTTTTGTTGATTCATAAATTCGTTAAACTCTACGCTTTCTAGAATTTCATCGGTTTTTAAGATAAACCGTGTGTTATTTTCAAGGAATGAATCGCATTGAAATGTTTCGTTGTTTATTTCTGGGTTTGTTTTGTTCCTGGGGTATGGTCCGTCTAGGTTTGGTAGAACTTCATGATCCCAAAAGAGTGTTTCGTCGATGGGGTCAAAGGTTCTGTTAGGTTGAGTACTTTGAGTTGATCTGTCTTGGTTTGTCTTATTGTTTATACCAAGTGATTCTATGTTTTTTCGCGTGAACCCTTTACCGCGATCTATTGATCTGTTAATTGTTTTTGGGATCGCTCTTCAATTTTGGGGTGTGATCGAAACCATTTTTCTAATTGTTGGTTTCGTCGCGACATTATTTAAATCCTTATTCTGGATTAAAAGTGCGGCGGCACCTTCTAAATCCAAGTTATCGTGGTCATTTGGTTAGGCATTTCATTTTTAATTTTACCCGATCTGAGTTTCATTTAAAATATTAATCTAGTCGGAGTTGTCTTAATTGGACACTTTGTATATTTTATTTTCTGTAATTCGTAGCTTGAAATTTTATAAGTCTTATGTCGTCCTTTCGAACTTTATTTTGGTTTAAAATTAGATCGTTTAGTTAGATACTGTTTTGATTATTGTGGGATTCCAAATTGAGCTTATTTTTGCTCTCCGACGCTATGTTTATAAAGTACGTCGCATGACCTTGCCGCGACTCGCGTGTGTTACTCGCTGCCCGTGTGAACTTGCTTGCGCGCTTGAACGGTTCGTTCCGTTCGGCGTTTAAAATTTTCGACGAAGAACTGAATTCCTCATGTTTTTCCCTTTTCAGGTTTCCTTTAAATAATTTTCTAATGATTTTTTAATTCCGTTTTTATTTTCAGAAACTAAATTTCTAATTTCCTAAAAAAACAAAACGTTACGGAAACTCTTTCCCGATTTTCCGTTTACTCTTAACCGAATTTAGTCTATTCTTTTAGACGCAAGTGCATTTTGTCCCCATTTTATAAGAACGAAAAATTTATTTAATTCGTTTCCGTTTTGGTTTTTTATTGCGTATTTAGGATTACGCTTTTCCGAATGTCGCGTGCGAGCATGTGGCGAAACATTGCGAAAAATGTACAACAAATATTACACAATAACATATCATCAAATAAACCATGGCATGTAAAAATCAGAGCACATAGATCATAAGAAAAAATCATTTCACATAAACATGTGGAATATCATGAGCCAACAAGGATTATCAATTGTAAAAAATTGCACTGGTACATATAAACATCACCTCCTAAATAAATATATCAGTGATTTCCATGTATAATTCTAGACATAAGTTATAAATTTGGCGAGGCATAATGAATCAACGGCATGCAAAATGTGAATACGGTAAAGTTCAGAGTAAAAGTTAAATGTGGAGTTCAATTTAAATTCGGAGTTTGGTTTTGAGTAATAAATTTGTGTCTCCTTTTTCTCAGCAGGTTAGATTGATCAGGAAGAGAGGTGCGTGTTTGGGTTGGGCGCCAGGTAATACGTGGTAAGACCGAGGAGGGAAGAAGGAAAGGGGAAAAACCGGGGAACCAAGAGAAAGGGTACACAAATAAGTTGGTCGTGGGTTGGTATATGATAAAATCATGTATTTCACTTACAATGAGGCTCGACGTCGGGAATAACAACGATGATCGTAGCGATAATCCTGAGCGGAGAACGAATGGGCAACAAACCAGCGGCGTTCACAATTGTCAACACACGAAATCAGAGAACACTTAACGTTCTCAAGCACAGGGAGGAACTGACGGTCTGAGCGGCGAGTCCCGCCGTCGGCCACACGTTCGGGACCCGTCGTGGGTTCCCGGACGGGCTCGACTCAGGCCCTCGTCGCCCATACCGCCAAGTAACCCCCTGTGTTGCACGGGGCGGGAAGGCACCTCTATGACTGGCCACAGAAATAACTATGGTCACACACGACCCCTTTTTTCCCCCCGACTGCGGGGGGGGGGGGCAGCCATATGACTGGCCATAGAAATAACTTAGCTCACACACGGAACCCATTCCAATGTCTTATGGGTGCAGGAAGGCACGCCTATGACTGGCAACAGAAACAGCTTATGTCAAACGCGGTACCGATTTCAACGTAGCATTGGGGGAGGCACCCCTATGAGTGGCCACAGAAATAAATTAGGTCACGTAAAACCTCATTTCCAACATCTCATGGGGGTGGCACCCCTATGAATGGCCACAGAAATATTTTAGGTCAAACACGATCCCCTTTCCAATGTGTCGTGTATCCAGGCACTGGATGGAGAAATAAATTAGGTCAAACAGGGCACTCATTCCAACGAATCACTGGGGTGGGGAGCACCCCTATGACTGGTCACGGAAATAACTTATGTCAAACACGGCACTCATTCCCACGTCTCATGGAGGCGGTAGAGCTCCCCTATGATTGGCTACAGAAATAATTTAGGTCTAAAGGGTTCCCGTTCCAGCGTCGCATAGGGGCGTTAAAGCACCCCAATGACTGGGCACAGAAATAAGTTAGATCACACAAAACCCCCTTTGCAACATTTCTTGGGGGAAGGCACCCCTTTGACTCGCCTTAGAAATAGCTTCGGTCAATCAAGGCACTCATCCCACGTGGCATGGGGGGCCGCCGCTATGAGTGGCCACAGAAACAACTTAGGTCGCATACGACCCCTTTTCGAACGTAACAAAGGGAGGGGGGAGATGACACCCCTATGACTGGCCACAGAAATAACTTAGGTCACATACGACTTTCTTTCCAACATCTCATAGGGGGAGGCACCCGTATGACTGGCCACAGAAATAATAAAGGTCACACAAAACCCCCTTTCCATCCTGTAATGGGGGGCCAGATGGCACCCCAAAGACTGTGCACAGAAATAACTTAGGTCACATCCGATCTCCATTTCCAACATTTCATCGGGGGAGGCACCCAAATGAGTGGCCACAAAAGCAACCTAGGTCACACACGAGCTCTTTTCCAACGTAACCAATGAGGGGGTGGAGAGGGCACCCATATGAATGGCCACAGAAATAGCTTAGGTCAAACACGGCACTCATTCAAACGTCTCAAGGGGGTGGGAAGGCACCTCTATGTCTGGCCACAGAAATAGATTCGGTCAAACAGGGCACGCATTCTAACGTTGCATGTAGGGAGGAATCCCTATGACTGGCCCGAGAAACAACTTTTGTCACATACGACCTCTTTTCCGACCTCTATGGGCGGCGGCATTGCCCCCCTATGACTGGCCACAGAAATAGCTTAGGTCAAACAGGGAACGCATTCTATCGTGACATTGGGGGAGGCACTCCTATGAGTGGCCACAGAAACAACTAAGGTCGCATGGGACCTCTTTTTCAACGAAACATGACAGGGGGGCACTCATTTGACTGGCCACAGAAATAGCTGAAGTCACATACGAACCCATTTACAACGTCTCATAAAGGGCGGGAAGATACCCCTATCAGTGGCCATATACATAACTTAGGTCAAACACGGCACCCAGTCCAACGTCACATCGGGACGGGAAGGCACCCTTATGACGGGCCACAGAAATCGCTTAGGTCAAACACGGCACCTATTCCAA
>CAKNWW010193638.1:0-10452 GCA_932074435.1 Andricus kollari
TTTAACTTCATCAGAAAGATACAACAGATCCACATTCAACCCCAAGACATCTTAGTGAGTTTCGACGTAGAATCTCTCTTTACGAAAGTACCAATCTCTGATACAATCGATATTATTAAATCCTTTGCAAACTTTCCCTCCGATTTCATACCTTTGATAGAACACTGTCTCAATAATACCTACTTCTCTTTCAATAACCAATTCGACGAACAAACTTCAGGAGCAGCAATGGGATCTCCAATCTCACCTGTAATAGCCAACATCTTTATGGAAAATCTAGAAACTGAAATCTTTAACAAATCCAAGCTCAAACCGGAATTTTGGTGCCGTTACGTTGACGACACTTTTGTCATCTGGAGACATGGACTAGATGAACCACACAAGTTCTTCTATTTCATCAATCAGTTACACCCTAATATCCAGTTCACCATGGAAATTGAACAAAACAGAAAATTGCCTTTCTTGGACGTACTAGTTTACGAAAAATTTGATAATACATTAGGACATGAAGTTTACAGAAAACCAACCCATACAAACAGATACCTACATGCCTCCTCCCACAACCACCCGTCTCAAAAGCAATCGGTCGTCAGCTCCCTTATATACAGAGCTGTCTCCATAAAAGATAAAGATAACTTACAAAAGGAATTTCAAAACGTTAAACAAATTGTTGAAGCAATAAGCAAGCTCATTTCACTTCTCCTGTCTTTCTCACTATCTATCTGTGTGCCTTATTTTCCTTCTGCGGCCTGCTACGAAGGTTGAGGAATGGCAGAGTGGATGAGGATCACTTTGCCTGTATCTAGACGAAGATGACCGGATTCGGAGCACTGCCTTGAGAATAAACACGGGTTTGACACGATAGGCTTTATAGCTTGAGCACCAGGTGGGACTCTTTGCATGTTTCCTCTCTGAGACATCTGATGAGTTTCTTGAGGCCTTCTAAACTACTTCCCCCTGACTTCCTTTGAGGTGGTTTCTTTTTTGTTGTTAAACATATTGTTACATTGCCTTATTTTATTAAGTAATAAGCCTTAAGAATTACGGAAAATGCAGCATTTTAAAAGGCTCCAGGATTTCTCCAAGTAAGTTTGTGGCGTGAATACTTTTGCAAGTTCTTTTCTTAGTGCTACTTAATCCAACTTGAACTACAAAATACAATTTTGAAGAAAAAAAATTAAGGAAAGATTTGCTTATTTTTAATGTGTCCTGTATGTGGGGAATAACCCATATATGTTTTTCACCATTATCTTCTGAAAGCGATTTGATTTGTGCATTGTACTGAAGTCGGTGTCAAAAGTACGCGACCCTCACTCTGATCGCTCGCAACTCGTTAAAAAAACAATCGCAGAAAATTCTAGTTAGGTACATGTAAAACCTTAAAGTCTTCCGAATTGCATATGTGCATTGTTGTTCTAAAAAAATGTTCACGAGAGCGCTGATGTAAAACGTGCCGAAGAACAAGGTTTTGGAGGCACCTTTTTTAAGCCTCGACTTTCGAGGCTTCCCAAAACGAGCTGGACGTCTTAAAAAATTTGAAAAAGTTCACAGACGCTCCTTAAGGTATCTAGAATGCAACGCGTTTTCCAAGTTTCAAAATATGAAATTGTTTACTAATTACAGACCGTTTTCCACAAACTTATCATCTTGGAAAGAAATAATGATAGGGACAATAGGGACCTCAGAAGGAAGGGGATGCCGACGTCCCTGCCTTATTCCCTCCCCAGTATCACCTTCATTCTGAGGTCCCTAATGTTTTGAGATGGATACTTTTTTTCTAACACATTTTATACGGTGGCTACTCTCATTAAATCCCGAAATATGCGTGAAGAATTATTTCGCGAAATATTAATCTAATTTCATTTTTTTTAAGTGTACTTCAACCGCTTTACAAAACTGCACATTTTAAGTTATAAAAATAAAATAAATTCCTATCATTATTTCTTTCCAAGATGATATGTTTCTCGAAAACGGTCTGTAGATAGTAAACAATTTCATATGTTGAAAGTTGGAAAACTGCTTTGCATTCTAGACAGCTTCAGGAGCGTCCGTCAATTCGTTCAGACTTTTTAAGACGTCCAGGTCGTTTTAGGAAGCCTCGAAAGTCGAGGCTTGAAAAAAAACTTTAAAAAACCTGGATAGATTTTCAGCTAGTTTTTTTGAACGAGTTGCGAGCGAAAAAAGTGAGGGTCGCGTACTTTTGACGCCGACTTTAGATTGAGAGAAATCTGTCCCGAATTTCGTACGGAATCGTGTCATACTTAAATAACAACAAAATCAGAAAATCAAAACAAATCACATTTTTACCAAATTTAAGAATGTTTCAAAGGTTGCCTAAGAATCTTGGTACAGTGCTTTTCTGACATAAAGAATCCTTATTCTTCACATATCGAATGTGATTCCCGTAATTTGTTTGAAACTCAAAAAACTAACTCAGCATATATTTTGCTGTAACTGTGTAAGAGTTTTGGTAGCTGAAAAGGCGATAATAAAAAATTTTTATTTGATTTTTACGATTATTTAATCTTACGGAACGAAAATAATGTCTTCTCGAAACTGGATTCCTGGCCTGTACGTCTTCAATATTACGTAAAAATGTTGTATGCAACACATGCGCGTTTAGGGCTCTTTACCCATCCAATTTTCCGAGTGGCAATTTCCGTTTACCGAACGGTAAAAGAAGTCTGTGATGAGGATATACATTATTTCTCCAAGGAAACGAAGTAACATTATTTCCCTGAATACAGGGTTATGAAACATCAATCAATCATGGAGCATATAGGAAGTGCTGCCATCTCTATGCCAACTAGCTGAGTCCCAAGTACCGTTTCATAACCTTAATATCATGAGTCAAATGTCAAAACGCGCTCATATCCGGAATCGTGGAAACGTTATGAAAGTTAAAATTAAATTTTAAGTCTATAAGAAACTTTTTTTTCGTCGAAGTTGTCAAATCAGAAGTTAAAGTGATGTGCCGGAATAGTAAAAAGTACTGGCGTTAAACCGTTACTGCTCGAGATGTGTGAATCAGCAATATTTTTATCTTTTCGGTGCCTCCGCTCCCTGCACCCCACGAGAGCTGTGTAACACGTGCTCCCACTAGAACTCCCTCTCCAGCCGATAAGATCTAAATTTCTCGAAAATCCTATAACAACCACTTGTTGTATAAAGTATCGTGTGCACCCCGGGTAGTATGTCTTTATAGCCTTGCGTACCACGTTTTCTGCACAATTTACTAATAATATCATTTATCGACAAAAAAGTTGCCATCGCCACATATTTTGCTATTGTTATAGCAGAACCGCTAAACAGTAAAAAAACGTAACAGTTATCGCTAAAAGCGTGAGTTTCTTTTGTATCTGCATAACAGTGTTTAAAGAATGCTACTCAATAATCTGCAGAAACAGATGCTTATTTTACTCCGAAAAGTATTTTACTGAAATTTTCGGACCACTGTCATATTGGGGTGAAATGAAAAATGGTGTTTCAAAACAACTATTAGGCCATAATTCCAGTTAAATTTGGGATTTTTTTTTTAAGAACAATTGAGCATTTAAGAGATCTGTTATAGCCGATTTTTTTTTGTCTAAACCTTTATATTAATGTAAATAGCGAAGCAAATTTCGATTTTTCTATACCCCGCATTGTTTAAATTTGAGGTATGTAAGAGTGCGAAAGAAAGAAGCTTTGTTGATTTGTGAATCTTAATGTTGTAAACAAATGTACAAAATTATAAATATTTCATTTGGGAAGAATCTTCTGCAGTAAAGTTACTTGATTTTACCTACAATGTGATAGTCGATCATGAAAATTTGTCATGCGTCAGCATTTATAAGCAGAACTGAATCATTTTTTTCTCAATTCTTAACAAATTTTTTTACCAGTTATTTTTAGTGATGGAAATTTTTCATTCGATATTATTTGTTAATTTTATGAACCAATTATGTAAACAAATGCTCAGTTTCGGCATTTATAAGGAGAAGGAAATCGTTTCTTGTCTTCATTTCCCTAAAATTATGTTATTAGTGAAATTTAGTAACGAAAATTTAATATTTTTTCCTAATTTTATAAGCAAATTATATAAACAAATACTCATTGGCGGCATTTATAAGGAGATTTCTTTCTTATAAATGTCGACACTGAGCATTTTTAAATATAATTTGTTCATAAAACAGATAAAAGGAAATCATTTTTTGTCTTTATTTTCCTAAATTTATGTTATTAGTGATTTTCAGTAATGAAAAATTGATATCGATGGGGGAGAGGGTGACCTGGACGAGGGAGGCGATAGAGAAGTATCGGGAGCGGTTAGGAAAGGTTCGCTTTGAAGGAGAATCGGTGCAAGAGATATGGGAGGTTATGAAAGAGAAAGTGAAAGGATGTGCGCAAAAAAGATATTTAGAAAGAAGAAGAAAGGAATGGTGAAGTCGTGGTGGGATAGGGAATGTAAACAGATAAAAAGAAAGGTAAAAGGAAAGTGCAAGGAGTGGAAAGAGGGAACGGCGAAAAGGGAGGAGTTCGTAAAAATGAGAAAGGAGTTTAGGTTGATGTGTAAGAAGAAACAGCAGGAAAAGGAGAAAGATCTGGAAGAGGAATTGAAAAGTGTAAAGACAGAAGAGGACGTGTTGAAGATAATAAATAGGTTTAGGAAACGTAGGATCAGGATAAGCGAGAAGATAGGGAGTGAGGAATGGAGGGAGTTTTTTAAAGAATCGTTTCACGGCTCAGATTCGCGGAAGCGTGATGAGGGGAGTAGAAGCACGCAGGAGGTAGAGGGGAAGGAGCTGAAGGGGGTCATGAAGAATGTATGGAGGGTGTACTGAAGAAAGTGTGAAGGGGGAGGGATTCCCAGCAGGGTGGAGGGAGGGATTGATAATGCTACTGTGCAAGAAAGGGTATAGGGATAGACAGGAAAATTATAGAGGGATTACGCTAATGAATACGGCGTACCAAATATACGCGATGGTGTTGGCGGGTAAACTGCGGACGGATGTCGACGGGAAAGGAATATTGCCGGACACGCAGGCGGGCTTTACGGAGGGCAGAAGCACTATCGATAATATTCACGTGTTGCAGCATGTGGTGGATAGAGAATTAGCGAAGGAGTTGAAAGTGTACGCGTTTTTTGTGGATCTCAAAAGCGCGTCCCCTTCGGTGGATAGTGGGAGGTTGTGGGAGGCGATGGAGGAAAGGGAAGTGGAGAAAGGCCTGATAGGGAGTGTAATGGAGGTATATGAAGACACAAAAGATAGGGTGGGAGGAGGGTAGGGGATTTCGTAGGGTTTCTGGATGGATAGGGGGTGCGAGGCAAGGGTGTCCACTTAGTTCAATGCTTTGCTATTGAAATTTAAGAATCTTAAATTAGATTAAAATCAAATTCAAAATCCCATTTAACGTCCAACATTCAAGTAAATGTATAAATTCCTGAAAATAAACCAAGAATCTTACGATAAAATTTGGACAAACACCACAAAATTCTCCTATTGCAATTCCTGAAAACAAAATAAAAATTTGTTTATTTGGACAAAAATAAAAAAGAGGAAAGAAAAATTAGAAGGCAACCAACCAAATCCCCTTCCTTCTCTTTTTTATTTCTTTCCTCTTTTTTATTTTTATTACTTTGAAATCACAATAAAAAAGCATGGATAATATTCACCAACGTTTCAGTCCTCACACAGCACCCTTATCAAGGTAAGAAAACTTAGACCAGGTGGGAACAGCAACGAAAATACGATGCTACCTCCTAGATACCTGAGAACTAAGTGTGTGTATAAAGGCAAATCCTGTATACCTGAGAACTAAGTATGGCTCTAAAGGAAAATCCGTTGTGAACACGATTGAACAGGAAATAAGAGAAAGTCAAGACTCATGAAAATCTATTGCTAAATGTAATTAATCATACTAGAATAACTTTTGTTTAATTTATCCAAATCTGTTTTCAAGTTGATAGACAACTTATTTTGGTTTTTAATATCTCTTTCTCTCTCTCTCTCTTTCTCTCATTACTTTCTCTATGTAAAATTTCAACATTATCCCAGTCGAACTCATGGTTAGTTACAACAAAACTTTTACTAACTTTTGCTTTTTGCTATTTTAATCGCCGATGTGGAAAGTGAGCTAGAGGCCGGAGTGGTAGGAGGAGTTAGGGTAGGAGGGGTTAGTATATGGTCCCTCGCGTATGCAGATGTCCAAGGTTATGGCGTTCAGGAAAGAGGTTGGAGGGAATAAGGGAGGGGAGTGCAAGAGGAAGGGAAAGGCGGTGCAGGAGGTGAAACAGTTTGTGTACCTGGGCGTTCTGTTTTGGAGGAATGGTGTAGTGGATGGTCATACAAAAGAGAGAGTGAGAAGGGCAAATGTGGCAAAGCGGCACGTGAGAGGTTGGTAAAGAAGTTTTTTGTGGATTATTTTGGAAGGAGAATAAAATTATTCGAATCGATAATGATGAGTGTGATATTTTATGGAGTGGAGGTGTGGGGCTACAACGACAGTGAGGAGGTAAATTGGATACAAGAGAGGTATGTAAAGTGGACACTGGGGCTGGCAAGGAATACACCTAATTATATTATTTGGAGCGAGACGGGGATAACTAATTTAGAGATTATAACAGGGAGGTGGGCGTGTAAATATGAGGAGAAATTTTTAGAAGGGGGGGAAGTAAGCTGATTGAGGATTACTGGTGGGAGTAAGAGATCAGGAGAGGGGGTGGGAAAATGGAGGTTGAAATAGAAAGGTATTTTAGAACGAATGGACTGCAGATGGTTGAAGTGAGAAGGATGCACGAGAAAGGGAGGAAGGTGTATGAGATGATCAAGAAAAACGGCATTACGAAAGATAAGGCAGCAGAGGAGAGAATAAGAGGTTCAAGGTTTAGCGGGAACTATAGGTGGAATATGAGAAGGGAGAGGGCGCAATATCTGTGCGAGAAAGGAGAGAAAGAAAGTCTGTAGCTTATAGCGAGGATGAAATGTGGTTGCATGGAGGGTTTTGATAGGTTCTGGTTTCCTAGAGAGAAGAGGATGTGTGACTTGTGCGAGGAAGAAGAGGAATGAAGAAGGAAATATTGTAAATAGGAGGAAAAGTAGATATGAGTGAACTCTAAATATTGTAAATAGGAGATTAGTATTAGGTGTTAGCCTCGGAGGCAGAGTTTGGCAATGCGAGGCAACGCGAAAAAGTAGGTAAATGCGTGCGAGGAAGGCAAGTCAAGTTTTCAAGGCCAGCAGGCCGAGATATAAACTTTTATCTATCTATAAACAAATGCTCAGTGTCGGCATTTATAAGGAGGAAGAAATCGTTTTTCTCTTAATTTTCCTCGTTTATATATATCCTCGGGTACATGTACTCGGGTTACGGATAGAGGGTCCCTGTACCAAGGGTTTTTGCTGAATATGGTTACAATAATTAATAAGCAGTCGCGGACAATTGTCCATGGATGGTCCCGAAGTAAGAACCCCTAAGCGGAGGCGTGACAACCGTGCCGAAAGCTGAATTGCAACTGGGTAGGTATCTCAAACGGTGACTCTGGGATACCGGGCGACCGCTCAGAGTATGCAGCCTTATCCTTGCATGCGGGGCTTTACAAGGATGGACAAACCCTTTACCCTAGCTGCTCCTGGGAACAACAATGACAACCCCAAACATAGTTGTAGTAAGTGCGGTTCAAGACAATCGAATGCGTAATGGGTCGGACAACAATGCCGACTATCCTGGAGTTGGGGGAACAATCAAGACGAGGTCAATGCGATTGACCGGCAGAATCTCGTTACTTTCAAGTGGACGGATCGACTCAGGGACGACCTGCTGGAGTGCTATGACACCAGTATGGCCCCTGAACGGAAAGGTTACATGGGGCGACTGCATATTCTGAGGTGCGCGAAACACCCAGAGCTCTCGCATTTTTCGCATAAACGTCTGCGAAACCGTGCCGAGGAACTCCGAAAAAGGGGTTATGCAGGCACCCAATAGAGATGGAGCGATGCTTCAGGACCAACGGTTGATCATTAAACCAAAAGACGAATGGATTAACTCAGCACAAATATAGGCTGGGCAAGACAGTACGCGTCCCGCATTCAGTGTGTGATTGACTACATAACATCTGACAGGACTTTCAATGCCAAGGTTCGACAGTTTGCGCGCGAGCTGCGGATCTGTCATCACACACTCAACAAGTCAAAGCTACTGAACATCAGGCAGCATATTGTTGACAGAATACGAGTTCTATCTAACGCTAGGAGAAGTCTAGAGCGGAGAGAGAGGTGGCTCAGAGAAAATCAACAGTTGTTGTCTGACCCATCTCGTCTCTTCCAAAACCCTCCAGTTACTGCCCAGCATCCACTGAAAGAACACTCGAAGAATATAAAAAGCTTCAAGGAGCTGTGCGGTGCCCTCATAAGACCTGAGGAGGAATGGCCACCTATCACTACCGGGGAGGTGAAAAACGTTTCAAGAGGCATGAAGAACTATTCCGCTCCGGGACCAGATGGTATCAAGACCTTCCTGTGGAAGAAGTTTCCTTCAACCCACCAGCATCTGGCCCGCATTTTCACCTCATATCTAAAGTCGGAAGAGCCCATTCCGAAGTGGTTGATAGAAAGGCGCACAGTGCTCCTGCTGAAGACGGGCATCTTAGCTGACCCTAAAAATTACAGGCCAATAACTTGTCTGAACACACTGTATAAGATCTTCACAGCTATCCTAGATGATAGGGTTGTTCGGACAGTTGGACCTGTGTGGCGAGAGATGTACGAACAACGTGGCTCAAAGAAAGGCGTAGCAGGATGTCGGGAGAACCTTCTCATCGATAGATGTGTCTGTAAAGACGCAGCATTCTATCAGCGTTACCTATCGATGGCCTGGATTGATTACCGGAAAGCTTTTGATTCAACCTCCCATGAACTTATCATCTGTCTGTTGGAAAGCTTAAAGGTTCATCCACACATAGTGAGGTGCATAGAGAGATGAATGCCGCTTTGGAAGACCAGATTTACCATCTCATCTGAAAAACATCGTGTGATCACTAACAGTGTCACCTTTCAGAGAGGTGTGTTTCAGGGCGACACCATGAGCCCTCTCCTCTTCTGCATTACATTATTGCCACTATATCTCGCACTTTGCCATTCCGAAGAGTGTTTCTGCGGCAAACCTGGAAATCGAAAGCATAAAGTCACTCATGTATTTTACATGGATGATCTTAAGATCTATGCTAAAAATCAAGAGAAACTACATCTAGCTCTAGACATTGCCAAAGAGTACACTCAAGAAATTGAATGGAGTTCGGGCTAGAAAAATGCGCCAAGGTTTATTAGAAGAAAGGAAAACTTAATGGAATCCCGGAAGACCCTGAGCTCGTCGATAGAAGCGCTATACGACACCTTGACGCTGGAGAGACCTATACATACCTGGGCGTGCCACAGAGCCACATTCAGAACGTCCAATCTATAAAGGATACTCTCCGATGCAGATACAAATGTTCCATTCGACGGATTTGGTCTTCCGAACTGTCGGCGAGGAACGAAGTATCTGGGACGAACATGCTTGCCGTCCCCGCAGTACTCTATTCATTTGGAGTGGTTCCATGGACGAAGGATGAGCTCAGATCCCTCGATATCGGGTCCCGAAAGGTTATGCACATAAACAAACGCATGCACCTTCAATCTTCTGTTCCGCGACTTTTCATCTCACGCCGTCAAGGTGTCCGCGGAATACTAAATCTTCAATGTCTTAACAACAGGACTATTTTGGGTACAGCACATATAGTCGCAAATGGACAAGACCCCCTTCTTAAAATGGTCAGGAAATACGAAGAAGTGGGCAAAGAGGCGTTTCTCTACAAAGCAGCGGAGGAGGCTGCTGAAACACTTGGCCGTGACTTCAATATCAGGGATGAGCAAAGTGCATCAAATCTTATCCATCTCGAGTACTCACTCCTGAAGGCCCGGATTAAGAAAGCACAGGAGAAAAACTTCCGCGAACAGCCGCATTTTGAGCCAAGACATTCCCGATGATAGCTGCAGAGCGTGTCATGCACACCCCGAGCATCTAGGACACATACTATCTGGTTGTCCAATTCATGCGGGAACGACCTACATCCAAAGGCACAATGCGGCACTAAGAGTGCTTTATTACCATCTCTGTTACTCTTACGGCATCAGCCCAAATACCGCTCCGCTAAACGCTCCTAGGGAAATAGAATCAATTGTCGAGAATGAGAAGTGTCGGATATACTGGAACTTTATATTCTCGACAATTGTTTCTGTTGCGCACTCGAGGCCTGACATAGTCCTTCTTGACTTTGAGAAACGAACCATGTTCGTTATCGAGTTTTCGGCACCAGCTGACAAAAACATCATAGCCAAGGAGAATGAAAAGAAAGAGAGGTATAAAGAACTTATAAGGGAGTTGCGACGGCTATACCCGGAATATTCCGTTAAGCTAATCGTCTTGATCATCGGC
>CAKNWW010193648.1:0-10466 GCA_932074435.1 Andricus kollari
AAATTATGGCATTTTCAGAATTTGAGGGGGTAGCGGGGGTAAGTGCTGGGGTCAGGGTTGTCCGTTTAGGGTGGAATCGACTTATTATTGTTAGTAGATACTAAAAAACTTTTTGTCAAATGTTTTGACCCAAAAATAAATTAGGCCAACAACCGCCCAAATCGACCCTCCTCCGTTATTACCAAACGTACTTATCCAATTGATTTGAATAAAATAATCTCAACATTTATAGAATAGAATTTCAAATAACCCGCTGAAATTCAGCCATTTTCTCCCAATAGTCGTCTGCTACTAACAGTCAGATGTAAATTTTTTATATATTTTCTACATCTTTCCAGATACTGAAATGTGGACATTATTAGAATAACAGGTTTAACTGTGTAGTGCAGCCATTTTTATTACCAATATTCATTCCATTGATAAGAAATTAGAGTTGACCAGTACTGCTCGCTTGTGCTCGGTCATGAGCGAGCAAAAGCGAGCAAGCTCGAGCATGACGGTAAATGCACATCACTATACTCAGGACCTCTACGATTTTAAAGAAACAACTGAATACTATAATACTAGTTTCTATCTTTTTCGAAATTTGTCTTTGGTGCACTAAATAAAAAATATTGGAAAAATATGACTGGAAAAGCAAATGGATAATGAAAGCGAAGTTGTCGTTGCCGGAAATGCGCTTCACGGAAGTTTGGAAGGAGAAAAAAATCAATTCTCATAAATTCTCGCCGAGAACGAACGTCAGGTAAGTTACCCGGTAACTTACCAATATTGCCGTACGTTACCAGGGTAATTTATCCGACTCAAAACTCTATTAGTAAGTTACGTTTACCCCGAAAGGGATTTAGCCCCATTGGGATCTGAAATAATGACGTCACAGCGTCACGTGATAGGCAATATGGAGGCAACAACGGAGTCACTTTGCCTCTAATACATGCGATGCGAAGGGTTTTTAAATTATTTTGAAATTATATCGAAGAACTGGGAGTCAGTATCTTCAAAATTGGTTAGAGTAGACATTTTAAGAAAGGACAACAAAAATTGCGCACGTTGGTCATGTTATAAATTTGGAACAAATATGAATTATAAATTGATAGAATCGTATCATTCAGTGTATTGTTTTCGTGAAAAATGTTTTGTTTTCTATTATTTAAGGAGACGGTTGAGCATGGCTAGGTATTCGTACATTAGAAGCTAAATATAAAATATATTATAAAGGAATATGAATTACGTTTTCCCTGAAAATTTCAGACCCTCTCATAACATGCAAAAAAAGTGGCTTCCATCTAGTTTTTACGATAAATACATTAGACACATATCTTTGAAAAGTGGACAGTTTTCTATTTGTAAGTGCGCTTTAGGACACTTCACATAAAAATACCTTAATTAAGTAGAAAAAAAAAATCTCAATTTTACCTAAAATAATATAAATGAGTAATATACGGAACATAATTTATTTTAGGTTATGTGTTCTATAATAACGACGATAATAATTCATCATTTGGATATAAATTGGGTATAATGAATTATTTTAAATTGTTCCTCACATGTGTCATTATAATTAAGTAAAAGAAAATAGTAGCATCCAGTTAGAAAATCATTATTTTTTAAAGATTTGATATAGGGTTGCCATCTGCCTACGGCAGGTTGGAAGGACAAAATATGTATATATATAATAATTTAACGTAGTTTTATTTTGTTTAAAACGATTTATTGTTAATATGAATTAACATTTATAATAAATATGTATCAAACACAGCACTTGAGTACTTCAAAAGCACTCATCTTATAGTTGACTGATACGCACAAAAACGCCAAAAATAAATAAAATAAAATGAAAATACCCATTATCCCTAAAAGGAAGGACATTTGGATTGTGCGAAGGACTTAGAAGGACACGACTAAAAAGAAGGACAAATCCTTCCAAGGAAAGACGTTTGGCAACCCTATCATTATGATATGTCTTATGAAGACAAGAAGGAAAAAACGCTTTTTTCAACTTTATGAGACCCAAATACACGAATCCAAACTTGTCTTCTGGTGCTACTTAAATTTCTTATTGATTATATTGCTTTAAACTCTACGAAATATTAATATAATAATAATTTTTAATATAAAATTCAAATGGATCATGTAGCAAAACCTGTAATATGACGAATACGACCCCGTTATCTTAGTACTTCATTTGGCCACCAGTTGGCGTATTGTTGTATTTCAGATTCCAATAGCCCAAGAGCTCCGGCTTTTGCAGTCAGTCACATTGCATTGGGCCAACACCCCAATGCGACGAATTATGCGGTTACGTCACCAGCATCGCGCAGTGCCACCCACAATAGGCCTCTCTCGGGAGGAGGTCATGGTTCAGTTGGGAGTGGCAATAGGACCGAACCGAGGCGCCGACCAGGCAGTAGCCCCGGACAAGCGCGAGAACATCGTTTTAAATGGTCGGACTAACTCAGGAGGGACTATGCTCATAAAACCCCTCAGTATTTAAGAGATCAGGTTTGGGTTAAAATAATCTGGTTTGATTGAGGATTGAAGAATTTGATAGAAAATTAAACTATTCGGTTGAAAATTAACTGTTTTGTTGAAAATTAATTTTGTTGTTGTTGAAATTTTAACTTTTTGATAGAAAATTAACTTTTTGGTAGAAAACACAAATTTTTTTGCGCCAAAACTGATATGAAGCTCTTTATCAACAAGAAGAAGAAGAGCAACATCCTCCAGCGAACATCCCACCCGTTTCAGCAAGACCACCTTTGCAGATAGCCGATAATGCCAACATGTGCAGTAGGAGATCTATCCACCAAAAAGTCTTTCTCAGGATGGACAAATTAGCTGAAGCTAATACTGCTCTCCCCGATTTGGTCTCCGAAGATATTAATCTTTGGAATCTGAACTGTGTCGTTTTTTGAGAAGGCGGTATCCCTACTTAGCTACAATAGAAGTAACGATACTTTAGTACGCCTGAGAAGACTCGCGAGCTTATTGCACAGCTTCAGTTTAAAATTGAAACGGGGAGACGGCATCCATCAAATTTTCAGTGCGTGATTCGCTACATAACATCAAATATTAAGGAAAGAAAGTTACACGCTGCACAAGTGTAAACTGTTGACCATCAAGCAGCACTGGACGTAAAAGATCAGATATCTTTTAACATCGAAACAGCGCCTTGAACGGCGAGTAAAGTGGATGCAAGAAAGTTCCACTCTTTCTACTGATCCGTCCTGTCCGTTCAATAAAACATCACGTGCCGTTAAAAATCCGTCAAGTCGAGAAGAGATACAAGTCTTGTGGGAGCAAGTATATGGAGATACTTATCAGCTAAATAAAGACGCTTCAGATATATCACTCTTTCCTAACTTTTGCCACAGGCAAAGGTTACAAGGTACAGATTACTGCTGAAGAAAGTTATTTCTAGAACTAAGTACTTTTCAGCGCCAGGGCCAGACAAAATCAACAACTTTCAGTGGAAGAAGTTCACTTCTACGCACCAACATCTGACTCGTATACTTACTACTTTCTTAAACGGAGAGCAACCCATCCTGCAGTGGCTAGTGGAAAGACGCACGGTACTGATCCCTAAGACCGGAGATTTGTCAAGTCCACAGAACTACAGGCCCATAGTTTATTTAAACATTAGCCACAAGCTATTTACTGGCATCCTCAAAGAGAGGATATTAACACCTATCGAGCCGGTATGGAGTGCAATAGTTGAACAACGTGGATGCAAGAGAGGGCTGGCAGGTTTCAGGGAGAACCTGTTAATAGACAGGTGTATTACCCAGGACTCGATCAGGTATCGACGCAATGTGTCCATGACTTGAATTGACTACCGTAAGGCATTCGATAACACGAACCATAAGCTACTTATTAAGTTCCTTGAGTGCCTGGAGGTGCATCCAAAAATAGTGAGATGCATAAAAGAGCTTATGCTATTGTGCTCCGAGGCAAAAGCTCTAGATACCTACGTGGCCCGCCAAATAGAAGAGAATATAAGGTCAATGACCTTCTATACATGGATGACCTTAAACTCTTTGCTTTTTCAAAAGAGGACCTTAACGATCTTCCGTACCTCGAATATACCTCCCTCGAGAAAAAGGGGGTAGCGGCTTGCTAAGCTTGGAGTGTCTTCATCGAAGAACAGATCTGGCTACAGCCTGCTCAGTTCAAAATAGCACAGATCCTCTCATGCGACTCGTACATCAATATGAAGTCGCCAATGCTGCGGCATTTACATACCGTGCCGCAGATAGGGCCGCCGAGGAGCTTGGCCTTCCATTTAATTCCAACGATACTACACATGGCCTAGCATCACTAACACCTTTGGTGCTGAAAAGTCGTGTACAGGAAGCAGAACATTCGCTTCTACTAAGCGAACATGCTGACAAGCCCCTTCATGGTAAATTCTACGGCATTATGCGTAGAGAAGAGCTATCGATGGGTTTGTCCAACATGTTTCCAATGTCTGCTAGATTGAGATCGGAGACTGAGGTATTTCTTTTTGCCTGTCAAGACGGCGTTATAGATACCTTAGTTTACCGCAAGCGCATAATGAATGTACCTGTAGGCGATACCAACTGCCGAGCGTGCAAGTAACAGCCAGGAACACTTGGACATGTTCTCAGTGGATGCTCAAAGCATGCATGCTACGGGTGCATACAGAGACACAATGCGGCTCTAAAAGTGTTATATCAGCATATTCGGCACTTCTATGGTGTTGATCTATTGCCAGTCTTGCTATGCGCTCAGGGGGAACTTGAGCCCGTTGTGGAGAATTATCAGTGCAAGATTTTCTGGAATTTCTCATTCTCCACCACTCAACGTATCTGTGCTACAAAGCATGATATCGTCCTCCAAGATCTGAAGGCGAAGATCATTTACGTGATTGAATTCTCGGCACCAGCCGATGGTAATATCACGGCAAAGGAGGAAGAAAAACAGGCGAAATATCAAGCACTTCTTTTCCAGCTGAGCAGACTGTATCGAGGCTACAAAGTACATCTTGTAGTTCTCATAATCGGCTGTCTTGGAGGCATGAAAGCTTCATTTCTTAGCCAACCCAACAAAATCCCGGCTTGCCAGCGTCAGGCTCAGTCCATCGCGAGCCGGATGCAAAAGGCTGTTCTTCTGGGATCACTTCATCTATTCCATCAATACTGTTCCTCATAACATTCTACAAAGATTGGTAGCTCTAGAAAATTATCTAGAGATGAAACTTTCATATCCAACTGTGCCGTATGCCGCGTAAGGTCATCCGCGGCTAGAGACCGGACTCCAAGGAACAGTGTTGTTCGAAGTCTCTTGCGTAAATTTCCCGCTCTTGCTTACCTTCTGGGATAGAAGGAGCAGGAGTGGGATGAAGTGATACATGGTAGCTCTAAGAAAGCACCCAGAGGCGACTGTTCTCACCTCCATCACTCGCAGCCGCTGTGTAAGCATAACAGCGGTAAAAAGACGAACTGCAAACTTCACCATGCCCCTAATTTTGTACCTGCAACATCATCGCAAATGATTTCAAACATCCTATTAAATGAACTAATAACATCTTCATATTATTATTCATTTGACTTAGTCCGTGGTTATGATGTAAAACCGGGTTCACCCGAGAACAAGCTTGAAAAAAAAAAAAAAATAATAACGAACCGGAATAACACTATGAATGTAGTTAGCTCTTCAAATTCGATGGTTTTACATTTCAAATTAAATACATTTTTTGAATTGGTAACTTTTATGGATAAAATTAAATTTGAAATTCATTACACACAATACTAGTAAATTATGTACCAAGGCAGTAAAGTTTAACTTTATAAAAGGATGCAGAATTGACCGTCCGAGTCGAATGCTTGGACGGTAAAACTGCATCCGAGTATAAAACAACTTCAATGCCGTGGTGCATACAATAATTTATCTGAAATCAGCAGAATAAGCGCGAATTTATCTGCCCAAGGAGTGGAAGTAAAATTGCGCTTTATTGTACCGCGTACGCACGCGCGTGGGGCGACGTTATAAGTCCAAAATCCACTTCGTAGTTTCACGTAGTTTTAAAATTAATTCTTTTCACTCTTTTCTTTCCCTTTTCTTTCACTTCTCTCTCACTTCTTCCTCCTTGCTGTCACTTTACGTGCCGCTCCGTGGGCAGGAAAAGAGCGCTTGTGCTGCCTATTTCAGATAAAGAATTTGATTGATATACGGAAAAAAAAAATTTCATTAAATTTTATAGAACTAGTCCTATAGTAGAGGATACGACGGGTAGTTTAATAAAAGTTAAAATCTTCTAGGTTTTACATTGCATTGAACTATTCTACGAGGTGTGTTACAAAATGCTATGAAATGTAAAGAATGAGTTGACGTAATCTCTATTAGAAGGCAGGATGCGAAAAACGTAGAATAGTTCTAGAAAATCTAAAAACAGTTCTATAAAATGATGACCGATTTTTCGCCTAAAAAATTAATCTTTATTATTATTATTATCATTATGCTTTAATATTTGTTCACATATTTAATTACATAATTATTTACTATTATGCAAACAATCACTACATTAATAATCGCACGCTAATAAAATTCTTATTCGACGTGGGTTCGAACCCCCTACCTACGCATTCGCAACTTCTAACAAAACCTCACAGCTAACTTAACTCGGAGTATTACAAAATATATATAAAATATAAGCTACAGCTGTGCAGGATCGCGTGAAAAATTTTTGTGGCCCGTTTCATAACAATTTTTTCTGCTTTTAAAATTGTAATCGTCACTTTAAAATATTTATAATTTTGGAAATTTTAAATCTCGAAAATTTTTTAAATCGCAAATGATTTCTTGTTTATAAGTTCTAGTAGATTAAAGATTAATAAGAAGTTAGATAGATATATAGAAGAAGTTTATATAAGTTATATAAATTTAAATAAGATATAATTCAGTAATAAATTATTATTCACTGACAGGCGTTATCTGTTTAACACATTGGCCAGGGGGATGCAGAAAATGTAGCTGCATGCGCTCAATAGCAACTGCGCAGCTACATTCTATAGAACTGAGGTCTACAGATATCATATTGAAGTAGTTCACAAACACTCAATACCTCGAATCGAATTTCTATGAGATTTTTAAACATTCTTTCAAGAATTTTTCTATACATTTGACTGAATTGAGGTATTTAAACCTTATAATGATGTGATTACAAACTCTCAATACCTCAATTGTGATTTCTACGAAAGTCTTCAACATTTTTCCATGAAGTTCACTATATATTTTATTGAACTTTTTTAAATCGGAGTTCAATATAAAGTTTACAGAACTCTTGTAGTGTTAATCCAGATTTGTTCTACATTAAATCCTGAAAGTTATACAGAATATAGATCATTTGTTCAAGGTGCGCTCTCATCCCCGACTCTTGAAATAATTCAAGAAACTTTAAAGAACTTTTTTTTCCGTGTAAAATTGTAATTATATCAAATGCGATTTTTGTTATTTGAATATATTTTATAACTTCTTTAACTAGTTGGAAAAGACTTATTTTTGTATCAGAAGTTTGTTTTCTGGAAATTGTGGATTATCCACGTATTAACTGATTTCTCGTAAATGGTAAGTTACATCGTTATTAACAAGTTTGATCTTACTTTTACTGTAAATAACAATTAAGATACAATGTTATGTTGGAAGTAAAATGCGATAAGAATGTTCCAGAAAAAAATGTTATGATACAAAAATGTTGTTTTCCAATTCTATACATACAGTTATCCAATATTGTAAACTTCATTTTTAAGAAAACTTTCCAATTAAAAAAAAATTATTTAATTTGAAATGTAAAGCCATCGAATTTGAAGATCTAACTTCATTCATACTGTTATTCCGTATCGTATCGGCTAGAAAAAGGGTTATCCTTACGTCATTTTCAAAGTAGTTTTAAATTAAAACCATACGATGTCCCGTCGAAAAATGTCATCGGGTGTGTAGAGTTTCACCATCTAACGATATCCTGCAAGTTTGATATTTTTTCCTTCTACATCGTAGGAGATATTCGAATAACAAAAAGGAGAATTTAACAAAGCGATGATTATCACTAGCCAATTTGATATATTAAGGTATGTTATTATCTCCACTCTTGATTAAATTTATTATTCTTAGGGACATATCTTTTCTAAAAATTTGAATTTCATTATTCTCACATAATACTGACAGAGGAATATCAAGTTGGAAACCTCAAAATTTGACATTTCAAAGCAGTATTTTGTAATTACTTTTAGTACTAAAATTAATACCTAAATGAACATATATTGTTACCACATGAAAACTAAATTCCTAAATGATAATATAATTTTAGACTGATTCAAATTATTTTATGCTTTCATCTAAAATAACAGAATTTTGTGATGCAGCACACCCGCAATTATTTCAGTACATACCATTATTTAAAGATCATTTTTATAAGCGGAATCAAATATTATCGCTTATAAATAATGAAATTCGACTCTAGGAACATCCAGGGACATTATATTTCAACATCAACCGTTTTTGAAATCACGATGCAACGACGTCTAGACGATCTATTTTGGAATGACTCTTATGTGAGAACTACATTATATGAATACAAATTTAACAACAAAACAAAAAGGTGGGGTTTTGGAAAAAATTATTTTTCTTATTTTCAAGATAGTTAATTTTGTATTTTTTCCAATTTTTTTAAATGGATTTTTATAAATTTTTGTTTAACAACACATTCCGTGGATAAATGGTTGTGTAACTTTCATTTGAAATGTATTAGGTAGAAAAATATATCTAACTTTGAATCAGTTACATTTTTTCCAACGTTTGTTCAGTTCCTGAATTCTAGCTATACAATCAATTATTTTTAGTAAAAATTATGAGACTATTTTTAAATTCGAAGTGTCCGGTAACACCAAAAAAATTTGTTTGCGCTCACTGAATTTTAATGAACCTAGCCGCCCTTTTCACTTTCTCTGGGGTTACCGAAAATATTTGTTCTACGCTCACCGAATTTCGACGAACCTAGACACGGCGTTTTAAATTAATATATATTTTACAACTTTTTTATAGTTTTTATTATTACACTGAATTAATCAACCGGCATTTTTTATAATATACTTATCAGAAAATTCGAAAGAATTGAGCATGTGAATTGTGACAAAAATGTATTTGTTAACAATTTATATTTTAAATATGTATATTGAGAAAATAAATTTTTTGTTATTTTGCTTTATGATTTCTAAACAAAAAATTTCAAGCATTGAAGCTTTCGATTCTTAATATTAAAATATTAATTGAAAAATTGCTAAGAACTTACGATGAATGTTGGTCTTAATCCAAAATTGAGAACAATTTCAATGCTGTTACAACACTAAATTTTCACATAGATTTTCGAAATTTTCGTTTTTTTGTGGTGAACGTGCTGCATTATTCGCGGCGAAAGGTGTATTGTATAACAAAGGTCTTGTCGTTGCGAGTCTCGCAGGAAGACTGACTTCAGGAGAAAGAGATCGGGTTCGTTTCGTCTCGTGCTTCGTGCACCGCGGTCTATTACCTAACTCAGTGAATCTGAAATCGAATCTGACAGTACAGATGGTCGTCGAATGCTTTTAGGGCCTATAAGGCTACCTTTGTCAGGGACGAATTTGAGAATTGAGAGAATGTTTCAGCGGGGAATTTTGAATGAAAATTCTTGGAAAAATTCGATTTTTGCAATTATTAACAATAAGCTGAAAAAAGTCTTATAGAAAACTCCATAGATTTTTCGACAGTATTCAGATTTCTGGGGGCATTCACAAAATATGTTATACATATTTTAAGAATTCTGTATACCCCCTTCCCCCTCTTGTGTGATACGTTTTCCATTGTTCTTAATATGGAAAATGTTATTTTGACGGACCCCCCTCGCCCCTGAACGTATCGATGACTGAATCCAAATAGTTTTTCACCTCTCTTTGAAAAAAGATCTTTTTTGTATTATGTTGGGGCTTATTAAGTATATTATTTGATTTGTATACATTAAATTTCTTGAGTATTTGTTTTTTAAAAAACAGTTTTTTGAAGAACATAATTCTTTTTAAGCCTTCTTGTGCAATTTTGTTGCGCATTTTGGTTTTTTAGAAGTTTGAGTTGGTTTAAAAAATGTACTTTCAAATTATTAAGTATAGTTTTGTGGAAATAGCACTGAGGTGAAAAATGATTCGCTTGAACACTTTATTTTGCCACCTAAAAAGAGGCTCTGTATGAGTCATTTTCGCAGAGCTTAAGATTTTTACTATGGTGAAAAATGTTGTATTGTATTTTCAAATATCGACTTATAATTGATGGGTATGTTATGTTTAAAACGACCACCTTTTAGACAAAATAACAATAGTGGGATTAAAAATAATTGCCAAACGTTTCTGAGGTAATATTATTTTCTATATTATATAAGCGGACAAAATTTAGAGGGACAGGACTGATATCTACTCATATTT
>CAKNWW010193669.1:0-10135 GCA_932074435.1 Andricus kollari
GGTAATTGTCAGCTCGTAACAGGTTGATAAGGGAAAAAACTTATAAGTATATTTGAATAATTATTCAACCAGAAGGTTTTTTTTATAATTTCGTATTGTTACTAAGTTCGATTTTCAAGTGAATAAAATTTGACTTTTACAGATAAAATTTCTCATGATGATAGAAAATTCAGTACTTGAAATTATGTCTCTTATACACAAAAAATTGTTCTAAGGGTATTTTTCATACGAAAAGATCGTTGAAAAAAAGTTTCAACAATATTGGAAGATTTATTAATAGTTATTATTAAAATTAAATTTAAATTCAAAATTAAAGAATTTATATAATTTTACAACTGAGATATTAACCAAAGAAT
This sequence comes from Andricus kollari, assembly GCA_932074435.1. NCBI lineage: Eukaryota > Metazoa > Arthropoda > Insecta > Hymenoptera > Cynipidae > Andricus > Andricus kollari. The sequence goes on from CAKNWW010193669.1 coordinate 357, forward strand.
AACACTTTTAATTATAAAACTGCGCACATAACAGACACTATGTAGGGGAGAGCGGGGCACTGACGTCAGGGCGGATAAGCTGGGCACCCCTCTAAAAACTTGTGAAACAAGTAAAAGAAATCAATTTCTTTTTTATTGGCATCTGCTTATTGTATAGTTGTGGCTTCCGTTTCAGGTACCGAATGGTAAAACACGCTTGTTTGTTCTGTGCTATCTTGTTTGGTTTTGGCGACGTCCTGGGAGGTATGAGTGAGGTGAAAGGTGGTAAGGGAGGTGAGTGTAGTGATGGGTGTATGTGATAGTGTGCGGAAGCTTTTTTGTGAGGTTGAAAGGGTTAAGAGGGAAGTTGAAAGTGCTAATTTGGAGGTTAGTTGTCGAGGACGGAAAAGAGAGAGGGAAGATAGAGGACAGCAGATCGGTAAGGTAGGCACTAGCCAGCATGTATGTTGCGAGGAGCCCAGTGGGGTCGAGTAGAGGGCAGCACCAGGTAGAAAACAACCCCGGTGCTGATGATCTAAGGGAGACTGGCGAAACAGGGAAGGGGAAGGATGATGCCGGGGATAGTACCGATGATGGTGAGGTGCAGTTTGCTACGCCAGGGAACTTGGTGTCGGGAGAGAAGGAAGGGGGAACAACTTACAGAAGGACTCGAGGTAGGCCATCAAATCGGGATCTGCTTAATAGATCCATATCTGGTAGCTTAGGATCGAGACAGCTTTTTGAGAAATGGAGGCAGGGGGGAGGCTATATGGATAAAAGCAATGAGGGGGACAAGACGGAAGACAGTAAAAGATCAAGGGAAGAAGAGGAGGATGAGCAGGGAGAAGAGAAGTTGCGGAAAAAGGTTAAGAAAAGTCTCCACCGGAGAGGAATAAGGTTACAGGGAAAGTGGAGCTAGAGAGTTTGAAAAATTTCATCAAAGGGTTTCGAGAGGAAACGAACCGAAGTCTGAATGACATGCAAAAGCAAGGGGAGGAGGTTTGGGAGGAAATGAAGAAAGTTAGAGAGAAGTGGGAAGAATGGAAGCTGGTGTCGCGGCAAGAAAAAGATAAGGTTTGGAAGCAGCTGGAGGATTTCGAGAAGAAGCAAAGGATGAGTGGGAAAGAGAGAAAATGTGATATGGAGAAGTTAGAAGAAAGAGTTAGAAAGCTAGAATGTAAATCTGAGGTTAGAAAGAAAGGGAATGACGGGGTAGGAGAAGGAGAGAGAATAAAAGAAGTGAATGAGAACGTTATCCTAGAAAATGTGAGAATGAGTACAAGATTGAGAGAGTTAGAAAGGAAAATGGAAGTAGAAGAGAAGACGAAACGAAGTAGAAATATAGTGATCTGGGGAATGAAAGTGGATAGTGAATCAGGAAGAGACTTTCAGGAGAAAATCGAAATGAAAACAGGTGGACCAGGAGGGTAGGACTCTGTTGGAAATCCTGGAACAAAACAGGATAGTTCATTTGTAATGGCAACTCGGAAGGGGATGAGGAAGGCGAGATTACGTTTGCAGGAAAAGGGGAAACAGTAATAGACTACATTCTGGCCGAGGAAAGGATAAGGAGGCTGTTGGAAAGAATGGAAGTAGGAAACGAAATAGGGTCAGAACACTTCCCGGTCATTGCAACGTTGAAATGCAGGAATTGGAGAAGAGAGGGAAGGAAGAAGGAGGGAGCGACAGGGAAAAAAGCAAAGATGGGCAAATGGGGAGTTGCTAAGCTAAGAGAATATACGGAAAGAATGGATAAGAGAATGTTTTGATTGAAGATGGGGGAGGCGTGGATGAGATGTTGTGTAAGATGAGGGGAAGGATAGACAAGATAGTGGAAGAAATTAGGGCAAGTGAGGAAGAAAGAAGGGAGAAGAGAGGATGGTGGGATGTGGAATGTGTAGAGAGTAAAGAGCGTATGAAGTTATCGTTAAAGAGTTGGAGAAGAGGAGAGATAGGCAGAAAAGAGTAAAATAAAAGAAAAAGGGAACACGAGAAGGAAGGAAGAGAATTGGAGGTGATCAATAGAGAAAGGAGTGGATGGAAAGGAATTAATGAAGAGATAAGTATGGATGAATGGACGATATATTTCAAGAAATTGCTAGGAGGGGTGGATAGCAAGGTGAGGGGGGAAGGTAGAAAGATGAAGGAGGGAGGAATGGAAGGTGGGATCAAGAAATTGAGAAGTTAAAAAGAAACAAGGCTACAGGAGAGGATGGGATGGAGAATGAAGCGTTGAAATTTGGCGGATGATGGGTCAGAGAAGAGATTTGAGAGGTATGTAATAGAGTGTGGAGAGGAGAAGGATGGCCGAAGGAGTGGAGAACAGGTTTGGTAGTTCCTTTATTAAAGAAAGAAGGGGGTAGAAAAGTGGAAGATTGTAGAGGAATCACTCTCATGCCAGTAACATATAAAATGTACGCGGATGTGCTTAGGAAGAGATTAGAAAAACAGGTAGAACAGAAAGGAAGTATTCCACACAATCAAACAGGATTCAGGAAGGGGATGGGAACAGCGGACAACATTTTCGTTGTAAATTATCTAGTCAACAGGAACCTGGGACAGAAAAAAGGAAAACTGGTAGCACTCTTCGTAGATTTTAAGGTAGCTTACGACTCGGTGAATAGGAAAGTTTTGTGGAAGGCAATGAAAGAAAGGTAGATGGACGAAGAACTGATTGAGAGGATAAAAGAGGTCTTTACGGAAACGAAGACAAGGGTGAGGATCGGGAAACAGAAAGGAGAGGAGTTCTGGACAGGGAGGGGTCTCAGGCAAGGGTGCCCGCTAAGTCCGTTGTTGTTTAGCATATTGTTAGCAGACCTAGAAGAGAAAATGGAAAAGAAAGGTAAAGGGGATACAGTTCTAGGAAATAAAAGAATATACTCGTTAGCGTGCGCGGACAATGTGGTGCTTCTGGCAGAGGATGAAAGTGGAATGAGCTTGTTAATGAAAGGATTCGAAGAGTATGTGAGGGAGAAAGACCTGACAATTAATGTGACGAAGATAAAGATAGTATGTTTCAGGAATAGAAAGAATGAAGTAAAGTATGGATGGAAGATAAATGGGCAAATGGTGGAAATGGTGGAGGAATTTTGTTATTTAGGATGCTGGTTCGAAGTGGGTGGTGGAAATGATCTTCAGGTGAAAAAAGCATGGAAAGTGCGAGTAAGGTGATGGGTCAAGTGTGGGGGATTGGACAAAGAAGATTCAAAGAGGACTGGAAGATGAGAGTATGGCTGTTTGATTCACTGGTATGGTCTGTGACGTGTTATGGAGTGGAAATTTGGGGATGGAAGGAGTACAAAAAGGTAGAAAACATGCAAGAGAGATTTCTGAGATGGGTTGTGGGAGTGAGCTGGAACTACCCAGGTTATATGTTGAGAGAAAAAACAGGGAGCGAGAAATTGGTGATAAGGCAGAGGAAAAGTGTCTGGAATTTCGAAGAGAAACTTAAGAGTAGTATGGGTAGCAAAGTTGCACAAGTATGCCTGCAGGAAATACTAAATAGAGAGATGAGAGGTAACACGGGACATTCAAGATGGGAGGACGAGAGGTGGCAAGTTAGAAGGGAATGGAGAATGTGTGACGAGGGTAAGGAGTGGCAGGTAGTAGAGGGTGAAATGTGGAAGAAGCAGGCAGAGGAGAGGTGGGAAAAGATTATGGAGTCAAAATATAATAAATGGTACAGATTCGTCAATTTGGAAGGGGCCCCAGAATATCTAGGGAAATTATAAAAGGAGTGCAGGTGGTCCAGGATGATACGTTTCAGAATGGGAGAATGCATGAATGAGTGTAAATATTGGATGAGTGAAGAAATGAAAATGTGTAGGGTATATGGGTATGGAAGGGAATCGTAGGAGCACGTGTTGGAGAGACGTACAGGGGAAGAGGAAGGCGGAAAGAGCGTGGTAGATAAAGCTAGGTGGATACTGATCGGTTGCGGGCAAGGGGAAAAGTGGATGAAAAGCTTAGAAGAGAAAAGGGAAGAGAATGCATGGAGGAGGAGAAACCCAAAATTGAATTGAATGATGTATAAGGAAAATTAGTGTTGCGTGACTTGGAAAAGCTTGAAGAGTAATGGTAAGAGGAAACGGAAGCCCTGGAAGGTTTCGCGCACTTGATATAGATAATATTTAGTAAGACAATATTTAGGAACTTGTAAATAATAATAAGGCGAAGCGATTATAGGTTAAGATAAGCATAAGGCATAGTGGTTAAGTGAAATTGTAAAAGATGTAAAGGGAACGGAGCCCTCAAACCCGTACAAGGGAGAGTAATAAAAAAATAAATAAAAAAATGGTATAGTTGTATTTAGAATCAATTAATTTTTTATTTTGTAAAAAATTTAATAAAATTTCAGTGATTAAAATTTGGAGCATAAAAATCGGATGCGCCATCGAATTTCGAACTTTCGGGAAAAGGAAAAATAAGTATCAATAGTCCTTAAATCTGGATTTATTGCAAAGTCTGAAACTCGAACTTTATTTTATTTTTTTTTAATCACTTCTCTCAAACATGTAGTTGAATAATTATTTTAAAAATAAAATAAGTATCGAGGTGGGGCAGAAATCGGTACCCTAAGGTGGGGCACGACATGTCACACTCGCGCTGTTCTAAGCTGTCTTTAGAGAGAACAGCTGATTTTTAACCTCAAATTTAGTTTCAATTCTGTGATTGCTAGGATTTAATACCAGGTGTAAATATTTGTCTAGTTGTAAGCTTTTTAAAGTAGAAACAAATGGTGTGTTATTATTGAAAAAAAATTTAGTTATACAGATAGTCAATTGAAATTGGCCCTTGATTGTGTAACAAATGGGAAATCCATCAAAGACACAGCAGCAAAATATGGTATACCTAGATCAACTTTGCAATTCCACTTTAAACATGGCTCTAGTCCTCCCAATGAAAAACGTATGTTTTAAATTAATTTACTGTTATTCTATTTTACTTTTGTTTATTTAGTATTTTAATATTTATCAGCTGGTTTAAAAAGAGTATTTACCGCCCACCTGGATGACATTGCCTGCCCCGCAGAGACCTTCTGTGCCCCACTTTGACGCCTGCTTATTTTTATTTCTACAAATTAAACGCGTTCGTTTAAAATTTTTATTCGAATTGAATTTCATTTATAAGCATTCATTTTAATTGATGCCCGTGCCAAGCTCTCCCCTACTTTTCACAGATTCAATATAATTTATTGATGAGGGCCACCATTGTTTGACGAAACGTTTGAAACAACTTGTTTTCAATTTACCTAACCCTAAAGCCAACAACCTGCATCAACAATTTCTACAAAATAAAACATAATATTGATGAAATGGCTATTTGTGAACTAGTATTTTTTCAATGATAAATTCCATTAACCTACATTTTAAAATCTAGCCTAAATGCGATCGGAAACATTTAACGCTGAGCATTTATAAAGAAAAGGCATCACAATCAGTTAAGAATTGCACCCTATAATAGATTATGGACAGTGAATTCGTAGGTCTGAACAATTACTAGTTTTTTATGTCAACAATTATTAAAAGTATGTTTTGTACTCTTGAAAAAAAGTCTTGACGGCACAACGAGTTGTAGAAAAAATCATGATTCAAATATTTGTTCAAGTACTTTAGCATATTTTAAAAGAATAAGCGTATAGACGTACTTTGTTAATTTAATCGGTAGACGTTCGGCGAATAACCTGGGTGCTTGCGTGTGAATTCGGGTTCAATCCCTCGTGCTTGCGATTGTTTCAGTGTTATATGCGTTAGTGATAAGATTAAAATTTATTATGTATGCGTCAAGTAATGTGTCTATGAAATAAATGTGCATATCATTGACATACATAGGACTTGGAGGCTCAAAAGATAGTGTGATGTGCTTTAAATATAGGCAATACTTTGTCGCTACTCGTGTAAAAAGGGAAAGTTTCGGAAATCTTTAGCATTGAAGTAGGATCTGAATCACATTGAAATCGCTGCTCATTTAGAAACTACCTTAGGGCTCCGGTGGCTACTAAGGTAGGAGTTACAGGTTCAAAGTAGAGCCTACATTTCGATTCGGGTACCGCACCAATAAAATGTCAACGTAAATGTCGAAACCAGATGATTCAAACAAATCTGCATAGAAATAAAAAAATTACACCCCTTTACATCCTGGCTCGTCCAACCCTCGACTTATCATAACCCTTGTAAATAGTCTAGAGCCTTTAGAACAAACAAATCAGCGGAAAACAATGCCATACACATGAATGCGTGTTATCGCTGATAGTAAAGAATTGATTCGTCTCGAGACTAAATGTAGTAAATGTAGTACGCCTGAGGACGCGAAAGATCAGAATAGTTAGACGAGAAGCGCAGGAGAATCATTGACATTTAGTATGGGAAAAAACGACAAGAGCGAGAGAGGGAGGGTAAAAAAACCGGGAGATGAGGGTACAATGCCTGTCGAATTCTTTGTCTGGTCCATAATAGGAAGGATTTTTAATACCGGTAAAAAATAATGAAGATGCCACTGCCAACAATAGGACCAAATGGTATCACTGTTAAAAATGTTTGCAATTTTAATATACATTTACTATACATTTGTACATTAAATCTAAAAACTCGTCTATGAAATATTAATTAAGAGGTTGCATATTAAATTTCATATACATGTATATTGATAAACTTTTAGGAAAGTCAGGTGATTTCACTTTCAACAAATTAAAAATAATGATGGCAGTAATTTTCAATTCTAAATGATGAAGCATAATATTTTTTTCTAGTTAAACATAAATTATACTGGGTTTTAAGTGGAAATGATCAATTCAGCGAATTAATAAGACACCTAACCTAAAAGCAGCAGTACTCACTTTAAAATTTTGACATTTACAGTGAATTTTAAAGAAAATTCCACCCTTTGATCATAAATAAGAATTTAATCGATAATTTTTAGATTATTACTTAAGTTTTAAATATTTGACCAGATTTGGGTGCATCAGAGAATTTTCAACTTCAACGCACTGAGTTTTACTATACATGTATATTAATTCTACAAGATGATGGTACATTGAATTTACTACACGTATATGCATATTGCTTCCATTACAATTATAGTAAAATCACTGTAGAAATTTCTAACAGTGTAGTGTTCATTAGAAGTTCGTTGTGGTGATCAACTACTCATCTATACCTATCACATGAAGTGTAAGCTCGCGATTTGAAAATCGGCATTTGCGGAGAATACGCATATGCGTTTAAATCTATATATGCACTGTTAGAAATTTCTATAGCGATTTTACTATAAATGTAATGGAAGCAATATGCATATACGTGTAGTAAATTTAATATACCATCATCTTGTAGAATTAATATACATGTATAGTAAAACACAGTACGTGGAAGTTGAAAGTTCTTTGATGCACCCAAATATGGTCAAATATTAAAAACTAAAGTAATAATCTAAAATTCATGGATTAAATTCTTATTTATAATAATCAAAGTGCAACGTACGGATGGAATTTTCTTCAAAATTGACTGTAAATGTCAACATTTTAACGTGAGTACTGCTGCTTTTAGGTTAGGTGTCTGAATAATTCGCTTAATTGATCTCTTCCACTTGAAACCCAGTATAATTTATGTTTAACTAAAAAAAAATAGTATGCTTCATCATTCAGAATTGAAAATTACTGCCATCATTATTTTTAATTTGTTGAAATATGCAGCCGCTTAATTAATATTTCATGGACCGAGTTTTTAGATTTAATATAAAAATGTATAGTAAATTTATATTAAAATTGCAAACATTTTCAACAGTGTGGGCATTTCCATGAAAACACGGATATGAAACTGAGAAATTCAAATTAGTCCTAAATGCTACATAAATAGTTATAAGTACGTATAAAACATAGTAGTTTCTAAATGTAAAAATGATATTGACAAAAAATTTTAATATCGTATTTTAAATTGTTTAAAGTCAGTAAATGTGGCAGGAGTGATTTGTATTTTTAAGAGACGTTACTTATATATCACGTAAGTGCATTGCATCCCTGGTAAAAATACCCGTTAGGAATCGTTAGGATCTTTTTAGAAGCCTCTAAGATTGCAGTTCTCGAAATATTTGTAATGGGTTCTATGGGGAACCTAAGTGGAAATTATAATCCGAAATTACTCTTTGAACATTTCTTTAAAGTTACCTAATAGGAATTTAATAGGGACATAATTCTAAGAGGATTTAAGCGGCACATGAGTAGACCTTAAAACACGATATTATTTTTCGAGAAATTCTTTTAAATGGATCTAATGGGAATTTAATAAGACTACGTTTACTGGAAAAGTTACGAAGCATATAATTGCCGTCTTAAGAGGATCTAAGGAGATTTGAAACGGAAATTAAAACGCTAAATTATTTTGTACGGAATTTCTCTACGTGGATTTAAAGGGAATTTAAGAGGTTGCGTTAACTGAAAAAGTTACTAAGTATATAATTGCCGTCTTAAGAGGATCTAAGGGGATCTTAAACGGACATTAAAACACTAAAATATTTGGTGCGGAGTTTCTCTGAGTGGACCTAACAGTAATTTAAGAGGCTGCGTTTATTGGGAAACCGACCAAGTACATAATTTTCGTCTTAAGAGGATCTAAGGGGATCTTATGCAGGCATTAAAACAGAAAAATTATTTTTTGTGCGAAATTGCTCTAAGTAGATATAACAGCAATTTAAGAGGCTGCATTTACCGGAAAAATGACTTATATAATTGCCGTCTTAAGAGGATCTAAGGGGATCTTAGACAGACATTAAAACACACTACATTTTTTGTACGGAATTTCTCTAAGTGGATGTAATAGGTATTTAAAAGGACTGCGTTTACTGGAAATGCGACTGAGTATAAAATTTTCATTCGAAGGGGATCTAAAGGGAACTTAAGTGGACACTAAAAAACTTCACATAATATGTCTAAAATGAAAAAATAATAAATATATAATCCTAAAGGTACCCTGGCTTTTTCAGCAAAAAACCATGGCCGAGATTTTGTAACGAACGTTCAAGCGGTTCGATAGCTCAATTGGCTAAGGCATCCCCTGCTTAAAACGGCGGATAGGATCGGATAGAGTCAGATACAAAGCCGGATAAATGTGCGAATAGCCCACGTCGTATTTCATTCCGTCTCTATCTGGATCTCTTTCTGTTCGTAAAATCTCCAACGGAAAACTAGCGACTCTATCCGGATTTTAATCTGGATGACATATGGAAAATAGCATTTAATCTGGCCCTATGCGGAACTTTGTCGAAACCTACATTAGAAGACTGTTTACGTTTAAGTCTAAAAATGGTTCTCTATCTGAATCTATCCGGCTTTGAAGCAAACATCAGAAGCAGAAAACTGAATTATTTGCCCGACGGAATCTTATGCGGCCCTATCGGGAACTATGTCGGAACTTACATTAGAAAACTGCTTTCGTTCAAGTCTAAAAACGGTTTTCTATCTGGATCTATCTGGCTTTAAAGCGAACATCGGAAATAGAAAGTTGAATTATTTGCGCGACGGAATCTTATGCGGCCCTATCAGGAACTATGTCGGAACTTACATTAGAAGACTGTTTTCGTTCAATTCTAAAAACGGTTTCCTATCAGGCTCTATCCGGCTTTCAAGCGGATATAAAAAAATGTATTTATGAAAAACAAAACAAAAATTCAAATATGACAATATGTTTTTTTGTGTGTAAGATATAGTTTATACGTTTTTTTAAATAAAGGGTTGCAGTACAAAGCTAGATAACCGCCATTTTGGGCAAAAATGAGCTTTTTGCATTAAAAATTATTAAAAAATTAAGTAC
>CAKNWW010193679.1:0-10005 GCA_932074435.1 Andricus kollari
GAAAATGTCGAACCTGAAATTTCTTGAGCTGTAATCAAAGAAATAACATGCTGTTTTGACATATTCTTAGTATAAAGGTCCTAAAAATCAAAAATGTTTTGAGTGCAAAAATATTTTTTAAATATTTTTCAAGAACAAAATGACGAAGATATGAGCGTTTGAACGTTCTTTTTTTTTAAATAGAATTTTTCGAATTTGTGGGAAAGATATATCTGAAGAAATAGTTGTTTAATCGTACTTCGATTTTTCGTACATTTATAAAATAGTAATACCTTCTATTTGCACCCACAGGTTATGAAGTATTGAGGGAAAAAGCTCCAGAACTAATTTATGAAGCACAACATTTTTACCGAAAAATCGCTCTTTTCTTTTATAACTTCAAATTTATTAAAAATTTGCAATATTTTTCACATTTTATAGGATTAACTATTAATTATGCTTCTTCTTAACAAGATATTTTCTCCTGAATGCTTCAGGGTGCATAGCAAGGTCGATAGATTGCTCACAAATTGAGCATGAGCATCTTTATTTTGTTTATGAAAAACGTGAAAAGAATATTTTTGCACTCGGAAAATTGTTGTTTTCCAGACCTTTCTACTAAGAATGTGCAAAATATACAATTTACTTTTAAAAAAAAAACAATAATGAAAATTACCTTATTTTTAGCCTTTTATACAACGTTCCCCCTTAAACATCATGCACATTTTTTTCACCATGAAAATAAAATAATAGCATATTTATTTGATACAAGCTGAAGAAATGCTAATTTGGACGTATTGAACTTTTTAAAAAAAGTCTGCATTAGCTCAATTAAAGAAAAACATGTTTTTTTGCACATCAACGAGAAATTGTAAATTGAATAACTTTTTTTCATATAATTTTTTATCTCGTTCCCTAACTAAAACTGTATGTACGAAAATATGTCTATAATAACTTTTAAATAAATAGAAACTCTGTTTTGACTTTCTAAATCAGTCAGCCCACAATTTTTTTTCCTTCAGCTCCAAACGATTCGATTAATTTTTGTATTTGCCCTCCTCCCTGATGTTGCCTTATCACAGAATATCTCCACTATAAAATAACAGGGCTCATAAATACTCGTTGTTGTTATTTAAGTCTGCTGTGTTAATGTTATATACAGCATTATTTTATATATTAAAATATAATTACTTCTTTCGAGGATACAGAGCTTGATGGATTATTTGGATTTGTTTCTGCCTACGCCTCTGTGTCAAATTTACGGAGATGACGCATTAAAGCAGTTGTATTGCTGTCCAACAATTTAATCATTTTACTCTCTTCATTTGATTCTGCTGAATACAATTTTCATCGTGCCATCTTGCAATCATTTTCTCCAAAATATTCGAAAGACTCTTCTAAAGGTTTTGCATTATGTCGTCTCCTTCTCGTTAGGAACTTTGTGCTTTCTGGAGTTTTTTTCTCTTGGCTAAATTAGCAGGCGTACAGTGCATAAGCTGTTTTTTAAATTATTTTTAATTGTTATTATATGCTAGAATAACCGAAAATTCTCCATATAATATATTATAAGTATCTAAGAATATTAGCAACGTCAGTCTTTCGATAAATTAAAAAAATCTATGGTAAAAAACCTAAAAACAAATGTCATAATAGTTTTATATATCTTATTCGTGAAACCTATGGATCAGTTCGACATATGATTCCTCTTTTTCTTCATTGGAGTTTTTTCCGTTTTGCTGTCTTTACATTTTCTATTGACATTTTGAAAACTGACATTTAACGAGGACATTGATCGGGTTTTCACACGATACGATACGAACAAAAGCAAAAGAAGGTTACAAAATCTCGGCTTGAAAAATTCGTAAAATTTCAATTGATTTCGAACGATAACGAGAATTTCTCGGCTCGATATGCATCACTATTTTCAAAGAATATAACGTCCTTCTAATTGTAACTATTATTTAAATCTTAAACAATTGAATATATGAATTCATCTGTGCTATTTTTATAAGAAAACATTAAAATTTGAATTATTTTTGGAATTTTAAGAAGTTTAGAAAATTTAAAAATGTGTCTAGCCTTGGCTCATTTATCTTTAAAGAAAACGGAGCCAACTAAGAATATCTTTCCAATGACTTTTTTCTATGCTTGGTATATTGCCAAGAATTATTTATTATTTAAAATATTTTCATAAACAAATTCAATGTTTGGCCATTTTTCCACGAATATAGAGTTTTAGGTATTTTTCAACAAATGGGCTACATTTTTTTACATAACTAACTAAAAATATCTTTCTGGTGACTTTTTTTTATGATGTTTTGCAAATTTAAAAGAATCATTAATTTTTTAACTAATTTTCTTAAACAAATTAAGACCTTGGCCTTTTTTAAACGAATATGATAAATCAGTTCAATACGTGTTTTCTACGAAACATTGCAAATATACAATAATTATTAATTATTTCAACAATTTTCATAAACAGATTCAGAGTTTGGGTATTTTTTAAGGAACAGACACAAATTGTTTATAGAGTCAACTAAGATTGCCTTTCCGATGCTCTTTTCTGTGTTGTTTTGTAAATTAATAAGAATTGTTCACTATTTAAACAATTTTCATGAAGAAATCAGAATTTGGATATTTGTCAACGAGTAGGGTGAATTTTCTACAGAATTAACTAAGAATACACAGGCCCACAAAAAAATTTATTGTTCTGAATCTTGGATGCCAATATGATATTTCCATTTATTTTTTCCCGCTGAAACCGAATCCGCAACCCGTTTTACCTCTGCACTTTAGGATTTTGACATAACCTCAAAAAACACCCGAAAAATCCCTTAAACAGGTCAAATCATTTACCCCATACCACTTTTAGCCCCCCCCCCCAACAAAAAATTGGTAACCCTTTAACACCATAGTCTTATAACCCTCGAACCTCGTGATACCATAACTCCATAACCTCAAAACCCCGTAACCTCATTTAGGATGAAAATCTGTTTCGGGAGAACAGAACTATTTCGCGAGTTTTTCTTGTGGAACATAGTCATGGGTAAGTAACTCTGTAACCTCAAAACCCCACAACACCATAACCTTCAAATCCCTACACTGCATTACCCCATATACCATAACCCCTTAACCCCCTCACCCTATTCTGTGGAGAAGTCCGGTTCTCGAAATCATAACAGTTTCGTGAGTGTTTCTTGTGGAATACAGTCAGGGTAAATATAACCTCAAACCCCCCAAAACCTCATAACACTTTCAGCGCATTTAATTTGGTTTTTCTTCAATCAGTAGAGTATTAAACGCCTTCTATCCTTATCATAAACAACGGTAGCTACCCATCATATTCGAGTTTCATGTGAACAGATTAAATAGTTAAATTTCTTTGGTGATATGGGATGGTGGTCGTGGTTTTAACTGAATGAAGGGGTTTTGAGGTTATGGTGTTGTGAGATTTTGGGGTGACTATGTTGCACAAGAAAAACTCACGAAATTGTTCTGTTTTCCCGAACCAGATGGTTCTACTAAATGAGGTTACGAGGTTTTGAGGTTATGGAGTTATAGTATCACGAGGTTAGGGGATTATGGTGTTATAGAGTTATCGATTGGGGGGTGGGGGGGTTTGAAAGTGGTATGGGGTACTAATTTGAACAGTTTTATGGATTTTTCGGGTGTTTTTGAGGTTATTTCAAAATCCTGACGTGCAGAGATCAAACGGGTTACGGATTCGGTTTCAGCGGGAAAAAAAACATCGGAATAGCGTACTGGCATCCAAGATTCATAACAATAAATTTGTTTGTGGGCCTGTGATATCTTTCCGATGACTTCTCTATATTATGCTTTTCAAATTTCCCAGATTTATTAATTATTTTAAATATTTCCATGAAGAAATTAAGAGTTTGGCAATTTGTCGAAAAAATTAACTCTCCTGTCAAACCTCCTGCTCGACATTAGTTAAAACGCAGCGAATACATAACTCGGTCGTATACGTCGCAGATGGTCATCCATCCGAGTGGTATGCGCGCTCGAAATGGCCTGACATCTGGACTCTTCTCGAGTCGAGATCATTTATTTCAGGGATGCATTTTGCAGTACAATTGTACTAAACCAGTACAATTTCAAATTTTTCAGTGCAACAGTACATCTTTTCAAATTCAGTACAATCGAGCTAGTACATTTATAAACGTCAGTACATTACAGTACAAAACCAGGCGGACAACATTCATTTCTTATTTTTTAGCCAATCAGGAATTTTTTCAAGGAGACGAATGATTCCAATTGGACAGAAATATTTGTAGCAGACAACGAAAGCACGCAAATTGTCGAATTCGAACGGACTTCTCTTACTGTCCTATAAGGTTAAAAAGAGAGGTCCGTTCGAATTTGAACATCTTCACGGCATCGGAGTCCCACTGCAGTTTCAATGAGGTTCGTGATGCAAAACTAACAATAGGTGGCAGCACCGAGCCTAGTACTTGATCCTATGTCGAGGAGAGACGAAATGCAATGTGGCGCTTGTCATGGGGTTCCTTATAATTAAATATATCAGGGTAAATACGCTTTAAATATATGTTCAGTGCTTATAGACGAAGGTAAATTATACTTTAAGTTGAAATTATACATACACTGGGATATATGGTGAACTATGGAGAACCTAACCTCACTTTGAAAGAGACAGCCAGAAAAGGATATATGAACCTTTTACGAATTCTATATGATAAAAAACTTCAAAAGCTGTATTTTATGTTACTTACAATTGCTTACAAGGTATAAATGGCACTTTATATTTATTCACAACAGTTCTTGGATTAAAATTCGTATCTCATTGACAGATGGTCTATTACTCGGCTCGGTGCTGCCACCTACGATTAGTTTTGCGCCATGAACCTCATTGGTTGACTTTGTTTCTCAGTGCCTACTGCGATTTGTTGGGATTCGCATAGTTTTAAACCTTTTAAATGGCCTATAACCGCTATAACCTCCTAACCTAAATGAAGAAGCAAAGTCGAAGACTCTTTTTTCTAGTAGGGTTAGCATTCCTGCTTCTAATTTTTCCATTTAAGGTATGTAATAATTTTTACTATCAGCTGCTAAAATGTTATTATAAGTTTCAGTTTTAATCGCGAAATCGCTAATTGTTTCGTTTTTTAAACAATGTTCCAGGATTTAGTTAAAATTGACGCTGTTGATTGGGAGAAAAAAATTCCGGCATTCAAAGTTGGACTTGGATTGTGAAAAAATTGCTGCAACCTGGTAGTAACTTTGCTGAGGTGTGTACTGGAAATTGAGCCGATAAAAATCAGTTACAATGGCGTGCCTTCGACGCCAAATCTGCAAAAAAATGGTTGCGACCTGGCTTCGACTTTGGCACTGAAAACTGGATGACGAGAAAAGGGTCAAGACTTGACCTCAATCCGAAGAAAATTCAACAGAAAATGGACAAGTGGGCATAATAAAATGTTGTAGGTAAATTTAATTTACAGCAATACACTCATTCAATAAAACTCAGCATTAATTGTTACCAAAAATGTCGGTAAAAGTAACTTGAAGTATTAAAGGTTTACATAATATTTTGGTAAATTTTCATGAATTCTACTGAACGACTGATTGAAAGAACATTTAACATTATCGCATTTTAAATTATAAATTTCTTTGTCACGTACATGTCGTAAATGTAAAATTTCTTGTAATTTAGGTTTCTTCTGCGAAAAGCCGATAAACATTTCGATGAGACTGAAACATCCACCTCAGATGTCCACGATATTTCATCTATGAGTCTTGACGCTCTTGACACGAGCACTAGTAATTTCAAACAGGACACTTATCAGGAACTTAAAAATAAGCAGATTTCTGAAGATTCTATTTTAATAGTTGTACCGCCAGAACCACCACAGCAAGGCACAGAAAACTATGGAAGTTCTGATTTAAATTTTATTCCTGTAGCTGCTAATGAAACAGTAGAAAATGTTTCGGATGTAAAAATTAGAACTGAAAACATGCAGTCTAACAATAATGGAAATCAGAAAAAAAGAGAGCGCCACACACACAAAAATTTAGACCGGCTTGGTTGAACGAATTTAAATGGGCGAGTGAGCGAAATGGTAAAACTATATGCAATATATGTGATATTCCAATTTCAGGTGGTGCATTTCATTTACGAACGCACATCAATAACTCTTCGCATGTAAATAAAGCAAAAGCCGTTTCAGGCAACGCTAACATTAAAACAGATATTGAGAGTAATGTATGTTTTCAAGACAGTTTATCTAATGCTGAAATGAAGCTCACGTGTTACTTATGTGGAAAAAACTTAGCTTTTCAGTTGATGGACTCACTGCCCAGTGTGTGTGCATACACTTTTCCCGATTCAAGTATTGCTAAAAATCTAAACCTAAATCGAAAGAAATGTAGAAAAATCGCGTTAACGGTACTTGCACCATATGCAAAGAAAAAATTTTGTGAAAAATTACAAAAGAATCGGTTTCGCTAATCATTGACGAAACAACTGATGTTTCGACGAACAAAAGTTTAGTAATTAATGTTCGTTTTTGGGACGAAAACGGAGTGCAAGATCGCTTTTTGGATTTGGTTCAAGTAGTTGATTGTACAGCAGAATCTCTTTATCAATGTGTTAAAAATGTACTTGATGAAAATGAAATACCGTATAAAAATCTAATTGGATTTGGGGACGACAATGCTGCGGTCATGATGGGAGAAAAGGGAGGTGTTCAAGCTAAACTAAGAACAATTGCACCAAATTTAATTGTCCTTGGGTGTGTGTGCCACTGCACAACTATGCGCTTCAGCAGCTTGCTGTAAGTTACCTGGTGCTGTAGAACAGTTTGCTCGGGATATATATTCTTACCCGGGTAAAAATATTTGTGCTTGGTTTTGGCTTGAGTGTCTTCGAAATATCTCGATATGTCTCGAATATGTCTCTAGGACCGTGATGTCTAGCTCCGTCTCACCAGCTAGACATTGGAGATACCCGGACTTCACTCGCATTTATGGCTGTAAACTGTGCCAAGCCAAGACCACGAAGACTTGTCTTGATAAATGTACCGAATTGATTTTAAAGAAAATTATATTACCAATCTGTGGCTTTAAAATTTCCCAGGATCGAAATTACAAGAGTTTTCGTTTCTAAATTTTACTGTCCCTGATACTGCGACCTCCATAAACTATGGACCCCACCGGCAGGGCCTGCCATTTCCAGGAATCAGGTAGCTAGGTTAGGACCAAGCAGTTGACATCTGCTGAGGTTTAAAATTTTACAACCTACAAAACTTGTAATTTGTTAATAAGTAATTTTTAAATAAGAAATTCGGAACCTGTCTGTCTCAACAACTGCAGGCATATAGAATTTTCCGTAAAAAGATTAAAACTGTCATTTTCTAGAAGTATCTAGTGAACTGTTGGAGATAGGAAAAAATGGACAACATTTTTAGATTCGTCATCCAAAGAATAATAATGATTGCAGACAAATAAACTTATTACTACATACTAAATAAATACCATGAATATAAATAATATAAACATTATATAAAGTTTAAAGCGGATTAGTGATGACCCTCAGAGGGTCTGAGACATCAAAATAAGTATGGTTCCGTCTCACTAGCTAGACATACAGAATGACTTGAAACTGCCTTGGATTGGTCTTTACCCAAGCCAAACCCAAGCACAAATATTTTTACCCGGGTACTTAAAAACTAGCCCAAAAAGACAAGATAAGCTTAAAGAATGTCAAATTTTCGCTGACGAAAAGCCACACAAAATGTTATACCCAAGTCAAACAAGATGGTTGTCAATTCGCGTAAGTATTTCTTTCAAATTTTAAAGTATGTTTTATGTCTGCTTTTTTTATGCAATTACAAATATTTTATATTTATATTTTTTCAGCTTGTTGTCAATCGAATTAGTCACGAAAATAAATTTGGAGTTCCAAAGCGAGAAACCAAAACTCCTATTGTTGCTGGAGAGAATGACAGAGTTGTACCGAATATTACTCAAATCTTTTATAAAAAAAGATGTGGTGGATAGAAACGACATATCACGTGTAAGTTATGAAAATCCTCACAATTTTAAGCATTTAGATTCTATGTATTTCGGAGCAAAAGTGGACGCTTTAATTAAAAAACCTGAAGCACATATTGATGAAAGGGCGTTGAATGATTTTCGCCTAAAAGCACTTGATTTCTATATAGAACTGTGCAAGCAAATTAAAAGCAGGTTTAATTTCGAAAACCCGTATTTTAAATATGCTGCTAAATTCACGATTGAAAACGCTTTAAATATGCGTGTTATATCTATTGTGGATTATCTTGAATTGCTTCCATTTATTGATGCTGACCCTGAATTGGTGAACATTGAATGGCAAAATCTTAGCGAATCTTTTAGCCTTCACGAGCATAAGTCAGATGACTTAATTGATTTTTGGTACATGGTCGAGAAAACACAAAATGGTGCTTGCCAATTTTTATTTAGAAATTTAATGCAAGTAGTCAAGTGCATTATGGTCCTGCCACACTCATACGCTCTAAGTGAGCGCACCTTCTCTCAGCTAGCGTTAATCAAAACAAAAAAAAGGAGTAATTTGCAGATTTACACTTGCGCAGCTATTTTGACTATTAAAGATGCGCTTCGACACAATGTTCTCAATTACGAAACTCTTTCTAGTAAAGAGATTTTACGTTATTTAAACGACAAGATCGACGAAAAAATTTTGAAAGCATTGGAAAATGATCAGAAAGAAGAAGAGAATTTAGTGGAATAAATTTGTGAGTACATATAATCTGATATAATTACTTTTTTCAAATGTTTGATCAGCAATAAGTTGTTTTTTATTTTACAGGTTCTGTTTGAAAGCTCTGATTTCAACAACAAAAATCTGCTTGAATAATTTATCTCGATGTTTACTTTATTGGATGCTTATTGAATATTCTTTGTACTGAAAAATGCTCTAAAATAAGTTATTTAGTGGCATAAATTTACGATTGTTTCTTTCATGTGATGTTTATTGAATGTTAATTGATTGAAATGAGAAAATTCTGTAAAGGAAGTGAATTTAGTGGCGTGAATTGGCGATTCCAAATAGCTTGCAAGTATGTAAAATCAAGCATAAAAAATTTACAGAATTGAATCTGACGACATTTGCGAAAAAAATTATTTTTTTCTTCTTAGGACAAAAGTAGCCCTAATCATCAGTCCTTGTCCTTCATGTAATTACTAAAAAGTAAGAATTTTTTTATTTCACAGGTTCTCTTTGATTGTCATCTTACTTGTCAAGAAAGGAGAATATTAAACATCAATCAGAATGGCCAAGTGATTTAAAAAAATCTACGCCTCTTGAGCGCTTATAAGTTGACGCTGAATGAAGATTAATTAGCGAAGCTTATTTAATCGTACTATGAAGCCGAATTGATTTCTTATCTTTTGTAATTCTCGAATTTGAAATATTATGGCATAATCTCAAGATTTACTTTTGCCTTCTGTAATTAAATTTGTTATGTCTGAAAGCTAAATTTACAGAATATCTCTCAAATCTTGAAAAACAATGTGGTCTCACTTTTTATTCCCGACCCTTGAAATATTTTAAGTCTTTGCGAGAAATGAACAGCGGAAAAATTACAGTGATTTCGATTTCAGTTTAATCACTTTATGCAAAAAAATGTCTAGGTTCGCATTCGACAATAATTAAAATTATTTGAAAGGTGTTTACCTAGCCTTGGAATGCAAATCGGTTTGTCAAAAGAATGTGCTCTTTAAATCTCCCGCCAAAAAATATGTCAGTACGCATTCAGTACACCGCGCGCTTTAGTCAGTACAATCTTAGTACAATTTTCTGTAGGGTGCAGCACATCTAGCCGAACCTCTCGATGCATCCCTGATTTATTTACTGATTAATAATAATATGAAAATAATAAAAAAATGAAATGAAAAAATAATGAAAAAATAATATGAAAATTTGTACTTGCCGACATTTTATACGTTTTTTTTTTTCAAGATTGCATGAACATGTTTAGAGTTGCC
>CAKNWW010193690.1:0-12280 GCA_932074435.1 Andricus kollari
CCGGTCCAATAGCCGGACTACTTTAAAAAGAAAAACAATCAGAATCTAATTTGTATATACTAAATACGGTCTGTGCATTTTTTCAAGCTGAAACCATGCATACAATCAGTATGGCAACTTTTCAAAATCAGCTGGGGTGAATTTGATGCCATTTAAGTAAAATGCCATTTCTCAGAGGTGTAAGTGATGAGGGTTAATGTAATATTGCAAATGTATATTCTATAACTTTAAATAGTACCACGCTTTTTTGGTACATGCGCAGTTGAAAACGACGGATGTTCAACGTAACCTTAAAAACTATCATATTTGATGGGCACTATCTTCCCTTCAAGAATGACTAATGTCTATAACTTTAGTTTCTTTATTAAATGTTTCCCAGTGCAATTATATAATCCGAATTACAAAGTAAAATGTGCATCATTAACCCGTGCAGAAATTGCCCTAATTAGCCCCAATTAAAGTAGGGTTTAGACAAGGCCCTCGTCAGGTTTTCCATTTTGAATAAAAAATTTTAATCAAGTGTGGTGATAATCAGGCAATCATATACAAGTATTCTGTCATTACTTATCAATATTTTCTCGTTGTTCTGAATAAAAATTAATAAAATAATATTGAGATACAGATGGTATCTTAAGTTTTAATTTCGTGGAATTGGAGGGGTTTTCTCTTGAAAGCCCTAAATGGGAAAGTCTCCGGGAATACTTGGCAAAGCCGAATTCAGAAACATAACCAATATTTTATTATAGTACCTTGCGTGCGAAATGCGAATGTCATTTTGACTCAGAGCGTACTTTAGAGATTGTATAATTGTATGTATGATTGTATGTGTCAAAAAAGATGTCTAGTTACTTTTATTGAATGTGCTTTATATAAATCAACGTCTATTTTTTCACCTTTCCATATTTTTGTTATAAGGTTGACTGATTAATTTCAATTTACTTTAAGATTTATCACGCATTAATTACAAAGAAAGTTGAATTTATTTCTTGAACTATAATTTGTAGATCATTTTGTTTTTTAAAAAGCGCGCGGTGCAATAGCCTCATCTATGTAAGGGCGCGTGCGCAGTAGAATGGGGACTACATTTTCAGGGCACGAGGAGAAGATTGCAATTGCTTTCATTCCATCTAATTGTGAGAAATTAGTTTTTATTCGTCGCGATTTGGTGGTCACAATGACTTCTGCAAAACCAGAAAGGTAGGTTATTTATCATTTTATGATATGAGTACTGGTTAAATTGAAAAATAGGCGTTGTTTTGATTCAAAATTCCAGCAAAGCTTTTAGGTTAGAATTCCCATGTGCTATTCTTTTACTTGAATATTTTTTTTTCGGCACAGTTTTGTCAAATACAAAAGATTGGGAAGGCGGACGCAAAGAATGCATGGAATAGATGATAGGACTATTTAATTATATTTTAAGTATATGTTTCGAAATTGGTGGAAGGGGGGAAATTAACCTAGGGTAAATCTGAGAAAACCATACAAGGGCCTGACGAGTTTACCCTACATGGGGCGTTTGCAAGTGCGAGCGTGACGCACCTTGTAGGGTCCTTGTCAGCTTTCCAGACCAGGACCACACTAGAACTAGGGCAAACTGGCGAGAACCCCACCAGAATCTGAAATTTTTAAATCGATATCTCGAATAGTTTTCGAGATATCGATTTTTTATGTTAAAATTATTGAATTTTGTTTTTGATTACAATCATTTCTGAATATCGATTTCGATGGGATTTTTTGCGAGAAACACGGATCTGAAATTTTTAAATCGATATCTCGAATAGTTTTCGATATATCGATTTTTTATGGTAAAATTATTGACTTTTATTTTCAATTAATATAATTTCTAAATATCAATTTCTATGGTATTTTTTTCGAGGAACACGGATGTGAAATTTTTAAATCGATATCTGTAATAGCTTTCGAGATATCGATTTTATTCTGTTAAATTGAATAATCGAATAATAGAGGTCTCACCCCTATCCCTTTACAATTTCTAGTGGGGGACGGGAAGGCACCCCTGTGACTGGTCACAGAAATAATTGAAGGGCACACCCCTGCCCCTTTTCCAACGCTTCGTGGGGGCGGGAAGGCACCCCTGTGACTGTTCACAGAAATAATGAAAGGTCACACCCCTAACCCTTTTCCATCGCCTCGTGGGGGCGGAAAGGAATCCCTGTGACTGTTCACAGAAACAATAAAAATATAATTAATATTTTAAAACAAGTAAGTTCTTTATTTAATGTAAATAGAAGAATATCTCGTAACCTAATTGCGAGATATCGATTTAAGAGTGTTTGAGTCGATTTTCTCTTTAAAAAATCCCATATCGGAATGAACTTTAAGAAATTATATACATTTGATTTTTTTAAATCGACATATCTCGAAAACTATTCGAGATATCGATTTAGAAATTTCAGATCCGTGTTCCTCGCAAAAAATCCCATTGAAATCGATATTCAGAAATTATTTTAATCAGAAACAAAAGTCAATAATTTTACCATAAAAAAATCGATATCTCGAAAACTATTCGAGATATCGATTTAAAAATTTCAGATTCGTGTTTCTCGCCAAAAATCCTACAGGAATCAGCTTTAAAACTTTGTCGCCACGGATATCGCAATCTTGCCCTCGTCGAAGTGAATCAAAACTGAAGTGACAAAAAAGGGCTCTATTGGAACCGCTTCAATCCATACTTTGGATTCATTTAGAAACCATTCATCAATTTGGGTTCCTTTTCAGCAAGAGAGGTTCCTTTTTGTTGCAACCCATTTGGAACCAAAAATTGGTTTTAATAGAAACCCTAGTTTTTTCTGTATGTCTTTCATGTATTGCAATTTTACCTCAAACGTATTAAAATTGTACAATGCCGCATAGAGTCGCCGTATTGTATAATGTTTGTAATTTTACAGCACAAGTATTGCAATTACACTTAGAATACCGTGTTTGCAATTTTTCATTACTCTTGTATTGTAGAAGTATTTGTAGAACCCCAAACCTTTTAAACAGTGCAGACTGAAGCATCCAAGATGTCAAACTGAAACATCAAATATGTTAAACATCCATTTTTCTCCGTGTGCCGTGATGGAAAGTGGAAACTATTCGATTTACGTATAACAATCGTAAATTTCTGTTCGCCATTAGTAAATTTGCAATTTTTGTGATTTGAAAATACACTGCACGTAAAATTAGAATAGATTTTAAGTATTTGAAAATAGAGTTCTGGGTGAGATGTTTCGGAATTGAGAATGAACATCATGTTGAGGGGAGATTTAACGTCTGTCAAAATATTACCTTTTGGAAGTGCTCACAAGTCGACGTCAATGCAGTCGATGCACAGTGCACAGTACACACACCAGACCAGAGAATATTAATTTGACCGAGCCCCTCAGAACAACCGTGAAGCAGGAGGGCCCTCGTAAATTATGAGCGTGGGCCAGGCGCCAGTGATCTCAGGGCCCGTTTTGTCTCAAATTCTACTCTCTTTCGAGGAGAAAAGGTATGGGCCGTTCTAAATTATCGACATCCCCAGGAGAGAAGCAACGGGAGAGGCATCTTTCAAGAAATTAGTCGACTGAACTTTGATTTCCCTCCGTAATATTTTGAAAAAACATGCTGGCACGCACGAAAGGGTCTTTTAAAATCTGTGGAATGATTTTCCGCACGGGTCCAAACGTCCAACTGCCCAAACAGCAGACAAGAGATCTTTCAGCTGCTAAATTCCATGGACATAGAAATTAACGGGACGGAGCACAAAGTCCCATCTTAGGGCGAGCGGGTTGACTTGGTATATCGGGAGGGGTGAAGTTATTCCCACTCTATCGGGGGGCGCCGGGGATGACTCTGGATTGGCTAGCAGTACCCCCGAGGAAGTATGGAGAGCATGCGTGGTGTGAGTCATGTCATGCGAGATGGCATAGTTGTGTTTTTCACGTCAGTATTTAAAATCTGCTAATTTTATGCTTGAAAGTAAGTTGTTAGATATATTCTACAAACTTTTTAAATTATAATTTTGCCAATATAAAAGTAAATAAAAAAGGATATGCGGCATTAGAAACAAAAAAAAAAAATTAGCGCGCTTGGCTCATACCGCCCCATGCCTGGGGCGAGATGAGCCAGGCACTGGGACTGGATGGGCCACTTAATTAAATGACTTAATATATATTATTTATAAGTAAGAGTATTGTCAAGTTAGAGTATTATAAACAAAAAGCATATCTTTCACATATCTTTCAAAAATTGTACGGAACATTTCACAGAAAAAACTGAAGTTAAATTTTGTTGCATGTAAAATTTTCCGCTGATAAAGTTTACATGCTATTTGGCGAAAGATTATCCTAGGATGGAATAAAAGCTGTCGTCTGCTACGCCCTTAACAGCAATGGGAAAACGACAAAGCATGAGTGGATTCGAGATATAAATCAGGACACCAGATTTGAAACAACTATTCGCTTACTTCAATATTAATTTGAAAATAATAAGACTTAGAAAATTCAATAGTTAAAATGTGTTGCAGGTACATTTTGGAACGGTTTATAAATTGAATGTATATCGGTGAAAGTTTAAGCGAGGTTAGGAGAATAATTCTGACAGCTGGGAATCACATGCCTGCTCCAATTTAATTAAGTTAAAAGACGGTAGATAGCGCTGGCGTCCTGATTCTCGTGACTTTTCGAATAAAAATGGAGCGATAATGAGGCGAAAGATTATTCAGGCTAGGTTAAAAATGAAAAATTATCTTCGATTCGTGTAAAGTTTAACCGGCAAGGTTATTTTTTGTTGCGGCGAATCTTTCACCAAGAATCGATGTAAACTTTATCTTTCGTTTTTTCTGTGTTACTATACAAATGTATAGTAAATCTATATTAAAATTGCAAACATTTTTAACAGTGTAGACATCTTTTTTGACACATACAATCATATAGATAATTATACAATCTCTAAAGTGCGCTCTAAGTCAAAATGACATTCGCATTTCGCACGCAAGGTACTATAATAAAATATTGGTTATGTTTCTGAATTCGGCGTTGCCAAGTATGCCCGGAGACTTCCCCACTTAGGGCTTTCAAGAGAAAACCCCTCCAATTCCACTAAATGAAAACTTAAGATACCATCTGTACCTCAATATTATTTTATTAATTTTTAACCGGAACAACGAGAAAATATTTAGAAGTAATGACAGAATACTTGTATATGATTGCCTGATTATCACCACACTTCATTAAAAATTTTTTATTCAAAATAGATAACCTGACGAGGGCCTTGTCTAAACCGTACTTTAATTGGGGCTAATTAGGGCAATTTCTGCACGGGTTAGTACCTTTTTTGAAGTATACACTATTAAGTTTATTTTTGTATATGGAAGTGCGTCATTTCAATGTTCAACGCCGTTCAATGTTGGTGCAAAAATAATAAAAATTGATAACTGGGATGCCAGCGGTTCAGTCGTTCAAATTTAGGGAAAAAAGAGGATTTTTTTTTTAAAAAGGGGATTTTTTGGGGGAAAAGGAGATATTTTAATGTGTAAGGGGAGTGAAAATACGTTAATAAATACTAGATTTTTCATGACAATTGGTATTTTATTATTAGCAACTTTTGATACATCATTCCCGCATAACAGTATCTCTTAAAAAAATGTAATTGCATCAAAACGACCTCTTCTAATTAACAGATAGTTTCTTTTTTTTCTAATATAGCAGACCTAATTAATTTAGACTTCTTTTTCTCGATTTTTTTGGGCAATTGATCTACATTGTTTCGCTTTTCTTTTTCTTTTTTGTACGCAACTATTCTAAACTTATCATAAGTTATTGGACCACAACGCCTGTTGGATCCTTACCTACGACACCTTTGAATGTTTTTTGTATTGAATCAGAATTTTTCGTAGCTTCAACACACGCTTTTCGGCATTTTCTAGATTAGACTCTAAAGTTGCAATGTCCTTTTTTTCCTTTATAATATTAGCTAACAACGCCTTTTATATAGCACAAAACTGGTTACTTGCAAGTAACCAGTTTTGTGCTATAAATTGTGCATGCAATTGATCGACAAACTAACTTTTAAATACAGAAACCATTAAAAAAAAACAATAAAATCAATCTTGGATATACGACGAATACAAGTCAAGATTCTGAAAATGTATTGACATTGCCTGAATGTTTCTGCCAGTTCAAGAATCTACTTTAAACGGAAAATACAAATGTTTAAGTCATGTAAGCAAGAAATTATGAAACATAAAAAAAATCGAAGTAAAAATTTACAGGTAGATCACGTCTTTAACCATGTATCTATTTTAACTTACCTTCAAACCTAAAACACGTATCTAATACTGGTTTTTACATTGCAATTTATACTTTAATATTTTTCCGAGACTTCTTCTTTGTTCTTATATATAGATATCCAGATATTTTCCCACAGACACACGTTAGCAACCAATCATAAATACTCCTTACTAAAATAACCAATCACAGTCTTACAAAAATGAATACAAACTTTATGAAAAGAAGGGGGAAATTGGGTCAAAATTCTCGATTTTAGGGATCTAAGAGGATTTTTCAAATTTAAGGGGGAAAAAGGGGGAAAAAAGGAGACGGACTGGCATCCCTGTGATAAAGTTATCTAATTTTGTATAAAAAAACGGCATTTTTTAACTCGCTCTACCGATTTTAATTTTATAAACTATTTTAATTTATTTATATCTATTCGAAAACTATTTACTTTTATTTTAAGGCATTAAACAAAATACATGAATTTGTACAGTCCGAAAATGTGCATTATCTGGTTACAGTAAGCCTTCAAAGTTGGTGATGTGTCCATCAGACTCAGTGTACACTTCACTTTCTATACAGGAAGTATGCCAGTTTACGGCTAAACAATTTTCAAGTAATATAATCAGATTTTATGTTTAAAGGAATTTTATAATATTCTATTGTAATTTCAAAGAAATTCTTCACGAGAATCAAGGATTTCAAAATATTTCAATGAATTGAAAATATTTTGGGGTATTTTAAAGGATTCCATGCACTTTTCAAGAAATTAAAAAAATTGTAAGGCATATTTTAAGAAATCTCATTAGTTTGCATGTACCTTTATGGGATGTAAAAAGATTTTATAATATTTTAATGTAATTTCAAGGAAATAACACAGAAAAAACGAAAGATAAAGTTTACATCGATTCTAGGTGAAAGATTCGCCGCAACAAAAAATAACCTTGTCGGTTAAACTTTACACGAATCGAAGATAATTTTCCATTTTTAACCTTGCCTGGATAATCTTTCGCCTCATTATCGCTCCATTTTTATTCTAAAAGATACGAAAATGGCGAAACCAGCGCTATCTACCGTCTTTTAACTTAATTAAATTGGAGCAGAATAGGGATTTCCGGCTGTCAGAATTATTCACCTAACCTCGCTTAAACTTTCACCGAAATACATTGAATTTTTAACCGTTCCAAAATGTACCTGCAACACATTTTAACTATTGTATTTTCCAAGTCTTATTATTTTCAAATTAATAATGAGGTAAGCGAATAGTTGTTTCAAATCTGGTGTCCTGATTTATAGCTCGAATCCACTCATACTTTGTCGTTTTCCCATTGCTGCTAAGGGCGTAGCAGACGACAGCTTTTATTCCATCCTAGGATAATCTTTCGCCAAATAGCATGTAAACTTTATCAGCGGAACATTTTACATGCAACAAAATTTAACTTTAGTTTTTTCTGTGAATTTACTAGAATGGAGGGATTTCAAAGGATTTCGGATTTGAAGAAATTTTCAAATTTCAAAGTATTTCGCAAATTTAAAAGAACTTGATAGATTTTCGGGTAAGGTAGTGGAACCAGTGATCGGCCACCAACCAATGATCGGCCACGCGGCAGTGATTTATCGAGGAAAAGGAGTTTAAAGTTACATAATTTGGGGCAAAAATGCTGTTTTAGAGTATTAGTCTTAATTATAATTAATTCGCTATGAACCACAAACCTGAAATTATTGTAAATTTATAAATATATTCAACTCGCCAGTTAGCATTGGTCTTCATTTTGGCTGTCACGATATAAAAAAATGTTACACGAATCAAAGATAATTTTCCATTTTTAACCTAGCCTGGATAATCTTTCGCCTCATTATCGCTCCATTTTTATTCGAAAAGTCATGAGAATTGCGAAGCCAGCGCTCTCTACCGCCTTTCAACCTAATTAAATTGGAGCAGAAATGGAATTCCCGGCTGTCAGAATTATTCTCCTAACCTCGCTTAAACTTTCACCGAAATACATTCCATTTTTAACCGTTCCAAAATGTCCTTGCAACACATTTTAACTATTGTATTTTCTGAGTCTTATTATTTTCAAATTAATAATGAAGTAAGCGAATAGTTGTTTCATATATTTGGTGTCCTGATTTATAGCTCGAATCCACTCATACTTTGTCGTTTTCCCATTGCTGCTAAGGGCGTAGCAGACGACAGCTTTTATTCCATCGTAGGATAATCTTTCGCGAAATAGCATGTAAACATTATAAGCGGAAAATTTTACATGCAACAAAATTTAACTTTAGCTTTTTCTGTGCTATTGTTAAATACCTGATTGGGTAATTATATATATTTCGTACGGAAGGAGAAACTCACGGGTTTTGAAGCCCTGTATTGCGTAATTATTAAAGTTAAAGTGCCTCGTGGAAAATCTTATGCACTGGCTGAAGGACTGGATTCGCTTTTTTAGTAAAATCTTACCCTGTTAAAAAAATCTGTATGAGATGTAAAATACATGTATATGTGAAGCAAATATGCACTACTGCTACTGAATTGTATAACCTACATTGGCGTAGTGAATTTAATATACATGTGTATTAAATTTAGTACACAGGTCGTTATATCAGTTTGCGTGAAAATTCAAAGTGCTTTCATTTCTTCAAATCTTATCAACTATTGGCAGTTAAATTAATAATCTAGAGTTCGTCGACTGAATTCTTATTCATAATGGAAGTGCAATGTACGGGTGGAACTTTTCCCTAAATTCGCTCCAAATGGTAAAAATTTAATGCGAAGACAGTTGATTGTACTCTCCAAATTTGAATTAGTAGAAATTTTACTAATTCATTCAGTGCACTTAATTTTAATTGATGAATTAGTTATTTTCATAAGCTTACTAATTTTAATATTAAAAATACCGTAACTGAATCAATCAGTTATACCGTAACTGCAGTGCAGCTTTCGTTTATACTTCAACATTATTTATAATATTAAGCGTATTTTTAAATTTTCGTTTTAATAAATGAATAAGAAATTATTACATGTGTGAACAAATTGTAAACTTCAAACGATTTCACATTTAAAAATGGTGCGCAAATATGTTTGGAACATAACCTCTTAAAATTAACTGATTTCTTCAATACAACTTGACTCAATTCTAGCTATAGCAATTAGTAGAAATCAACTGATAATCAGTTATATTTTACTAATTCAAATTTAGAGAGTAGGTTAGCTCTGTTATTTATTTGCTTAATTGAACCTTTCGACTTAAAATCCAATTTTATTTTTGGTTAATAGGAAGACGGTACCATGTTTTATTATTTAGGATCGAAAATGACTGCTGAACTTTGAATTGGTGTAAAGTAGAATTATCTGATTTTTCTTGTAAGTGATTACCATGGATGTATATGAAATTTAATATACATGCTCTTAATGGCGATTATATATGCTTGATATATTAATTTTAATACACATGGGTATATTAAATTTAATATTATTTTTAACAGTGTATGTTCGACCGCCCGGCCGACCTTATAGTATGACTCTTATAGTATGGTTTGTATACTCTGTTCCCCGAGAGAAGGTCCTACAGACGCGCATGGGGGTTGTGATTTGTTGATGAAGGAGTGCCCTTTTTTACTCGTAGTTTCTTCATTTCTCTTCTCATTGGTCCGTCGGCCCCAGTTGAATATTTATTACTCTCCTTGGGTTTCTTTCTCAAATTTGTCGAAGAATTGTTACCAGAAGTTAGCCATAAAAGAAAAGGACCTCATTACGTGCAGGTCTCGAATTACAAAAATTAAGAAGTTAAAAATGAATAATTCTCCAATCACTGGCTTGACAGTAAATATATTCAGAATGTGCACATTATTCCGATTCCAACGAGATATTTGTTACCATCAGGTGCAGTTTAATAGATATTTGCAACTTAATTTTTAAATAATTTTTTGTTAGCAGTTTATTTAGGGGTCATAACACACTGAGTTCTTTGATAATTAAAACATTTTGTATTTATAGTCCGCCATATTGGATCAACTATTTTTATATTTAAAACTCTTACTTTTGATTCGTTATCAGTTATACAAAAAACTGTAGGGTAAGTAATTTTGAGTGCTTTCAAGCATACAGGCTGATGCGTTACTGGTCTTTGACTCATTAGGAGAAAACGGTGCAGATCTTGTATCATAGCTCAAGAATGGAAGATCTAAATTCAAATTTCTTTTCAGAGTGTTTTTTAATATATAATAATAATTGAAAACAAGCCAACGGAATTCTTCACAAATTAGATCGTGTAGATTCGATGTAGTCTTGAATTTTCTTTGTGCACCATATACTGAATAACAATTATATCAGAAAAGGATTGCGATCATTTGTTTCCTGGATGAGTGAAATACATATTAAATGAGTAATCAATCATCAGGATTCATCAAGAATCAAAATAAGTATACAAGTTTCAAAAAATTGTCAACCAGTTAGCATAAGACCCAATGATGTAGAAATTACCTCCGATAAATAATAACCTAGACTCTTTAAAACAACGGATGATTGTCCGGCTGTTGACTGTCCAAAATAATTCTCAATTTCCTTACACTTTCGCCAGAAGAATACTTTCCCCGCTTTTTTTCGCTACCAGGAGGTCATGATCGGAGCCTGTCCTCCTCCGGGTTTGGCATGGTGCATCGCGTCAGGGCGATCAGGTGAAATCCTTCCGGACGTTTCCAATCAATCGACTCCTTCCGGCACTATCAGAGCAGCATGAGATTCTCGGGAAAATCGAACTTTTCTATTGTTTCCTCCTCCTCTATTCGCAAGGGAGGAAAAACTCGTCTCATTCCGATAGCTGGGATAGCCTGCCTATATATAGCTCCAGTAGTGCTGGAGACTGTAGCTTCTCTATAACCGGACTGGTATCGAGAATAAGTTGCAAGTACAATGCGATGAGAGCATTGAGAATACCCACCCCAGTCATTCTCTCGATAGTCGACCATACCGTAGTGATACTTACGCATATGAGAACTTGCATGTAGGTAGCTGCAGAAGAAAAGGGTTAGTCGCTCAAGTGCTTCGAGCCACACATCCAGATTAGGAGATCATAAGGCAGGAGAAGGTAGCCCAATATTCGTCGGTCGTCGACCCGAAAAGCCTTTTGAGTTGGATGGCCTGGTCACACCATTTAAGGTTATGCTCGATGGATGAGGGGGTGACGAAGGTAGAAAACGAAGGCGGGCAGGGGTCAGTTTTGCCCTCCCTTACGGTCGAAAGGCCGGCAGCTGGTATCCAGTTCCATAGAGACTGGGCGTTCTTTTGCCTGTATGGAGGCTATTGCCACTCTTCAGTCGAAGAGTAGAGGAGACTCGATTGATCGATGTCCTGACATGACGATGCTATAATGACCAAAAGTAATCGCTAGCTGTCAGAACTGTCGAGCAACGCGTCAGATCGATGGCATGGTAACACGATGAAGCATCAGGGAATCATGACGATAAGGAGCTTGATTTTAACAGGGCTGTAGGTGGGACACAGAAGCTGGTTTCTTGTAGTGGAGCGGGCCATGTGTTATTTGAGGAAACTGTTTTTTTTTCAGCTTGGCGAGTGTCGACTGGTATGGAGTGGAGGAATCATTAATAAAAGGCGTGCAATTTAAAGTAGTCCGGCTATTGGACCGGTCTGTTGAAAAGTCATAAAAATTATTTTTTTCTTACAGAGAAATATGTCCTCTTTCGCATAATGCCCTTTTTAGGGGCCCTTTCCAGGTTACAATTTGAATTGACTCTGTTTAAAGTCGTATCATAGAACATGGGATCTTATGGAGAGGCCTTTCGCGGGCTCCAAAAATGGTTGATTTCGGCTTTAAAATACGTTGAAAATTGTCAGAAAAACTGTTTCGGAGACAGAAAATATAATGTGAAATTTGAATTACTGCTCATTTGTACTTGCTTCCAAGGTATTTGAGGTCAATTTTAGCAAAACATACATGACGAGAACGGTGCGACGTTGACTAAGGTTGGCAGCACAGCTTCTGCGATTCACTTTTATT
>CAKNWW010193696.1:0-17677 GCA_932074435.1 Andricus kollari
GATTCCTTTGGAATAGAACTGAAGGTCCTATGACAAAGCCACCGAAAGCGCCCTCGGGTTGCGGATAGAGGGTCCCTGTACCAAGGGTTTCTGCTGAATATGGTTACAACAATTAATAAGCAGTCGCGGACAATTGTCCAGGAATGGTCCCGGAGGAATAATCCCTAAGCGGAGGCATAACAACCGTGTCGAAAGCTGAATGGCACCTGGGTGAGGTGTCTTAAACGGTGACTCTGGGATACCGGGCGACCTCTCAGAGTATGCAAACTTATCCTTGCATGCGGGGCTCTACAAGGATGGACGAACCCTTTCCCTAGCTGCTCGTGGGAACAAAAATGACACCACAAAAATACCAAAAAGTTGTAAATGCGGTTCAAAACGATCGAACGCGCACAGCACCCGACAATGGGTCGGCGAACAATGCCGATAATCCTAGAGCTCGGGGTGCTGAAAATAATTTAGATGGATACACGACGACGAACCGGCAAAACGCACACATTGAGTGGACGAATCAACTCAAGGATGACTTGCTAGACTGCTACAATGCCACCATTATCCCTGTTCACCGAGGCTTTATGACGCGTATGCATACTCTGTGGTGCCAAAAACACCCAGAGCTTCAGCACGTTTCGATTCAATCGTTGCGAAATCAATGTGCCTACCTCTGGAAAAATGGATATGTACGCGGAGCGCTTTCCCAACCGCTGCTTTATCAAGCTGCGGCCGAAGATGAGGAAGCGACATGAAGACCGACCGCGGAAAGCAGGCACCTTCTGAGAGATGATCACGAAAGCTTTGGCTGATTCAAATCGAAGGCTCAAACCGACGATGGATCAAAAGACCAAAAGACGCTTGCATCAATTGAACAAGAAGATTGGATGGACAAGACTGAATGCGTCCCGTGTTCAATGTGTGATTGACTACATAACATCTGGTAGACCGATCACGGAAAGGGTTCGAATGTTCGTCCAAAAACTGAGGATCTTGAATCACACACTAAACAAGTCAAAGCTGCTGACAATCAAGCAGCATATTGTTGACAAAATACGTCTGTTATCGGACGCAAGGAGGAGAATACAGAAGAGGGAGAGATGGATCAGGGAGAATCAAAAGTTTCTCGCTGACTTATCTCGCTTGTTCAGTGATCACCCTGTTTCTGTCAAAAATCCACCCAAGCCCAACGAGGTAGAGACTTTTTGGAGAGAGTATACAAGATCCCGAAAACTTTAAAGTTGAAAGAAGATACTGACAATATCATACGCTTCAAGGAATTTTGCGACAACCTCATCAAATCTGAGGAGGAATGTCCACCAATCACTGCCAAAGAGGTGAAAAAAGCACTTAGAGGCATGAAGAACTTTTCCGGTGCTGGACCAGATTGTATCAAGAACTTCTGGTGGAAGAAGTTTACTTCTACACACCAACATTTGGCCCGCATATTCACCTCATATTTAAAGTCGGAGACGACCATTCCGCAGTGGCTGGTGTTATGACGCACTATACTCCTACCGAAAAAAGGCAACTTGTCCAACCCAGAGAATTACAGGCCAAAAACTTGTTTGAACACAGTGTATAAGATCTTTACAGCTGTCCTAAACAACAGGATTGTTCGGCGAATTGAGCCTGTGTGGCGCGAGATGTACGAACAACGTGGCTCGAGAAAAGGTGTAGCAGGCTGTCGAAAGAACCTGCTAATTGACAGGTGTGTCTGTAAGGACGCTGCCGCCCATCAACGCGTTCTGTCAATGGCCTGGATCGACTACCGGAAAGCTTTCGATTCAACCTCTCATAGACTTATCTTCTGTCTGTTGGAAAGCTTGAAGGTGCATCCACACATAGTGAGATGCATAGAGAGATTGATACCTCTTTGGAAAACTAGATTTACTATCTCATCTGGAAATTATCGTGTGACAACAAACAACGTCAACTTCCAGAGGGGCGTCCTTCAGGGCGATACCATGAGCCCTTTGCTTTTTTGCATCACATTTCTGCCTCTATCTATCGCACTGCGAAATTCTTCTGGATACCTCTGTGGCGACACTAACCAGCGCTAGAATAAGGTCGCTCATGTATTTTATATGGATGACCTGAAGCTCTATGCCTCTGATAAAGGCAAACTTCAAACTGCCATAAATATCGTCAAGATGTATACAGGAGAGATTGGGATGGACTTTGGATTGGATAAATGTGCCAAAATTCATCTGAAGAACGGTAAGATTGTTGGCGTTCCCGAGGACACTGAGCTTGTGGATATAAGTGTTATTAGACATCTTAACACTGGAGAGACCTATACATACCTCGGCGTGCCTCGAAGCCGCATTCAGGACGTATCATCAGTAAAGGAGTTTCTCCGAAGCAGATACAAGCATCTTCTTCGAAAGATTTGGTCTTCCAATCTGTCAGCGTTGAACAAGGTATCTGCGAGTAACATGCTTGCCGTCCTGGTTCTACTCTACTCGTTTGGGTTGGTTCAATGGACGACGAACGAACTTAAGGCCCTTGATGTCACCACACGTAAGATCATGCATATGCATAAAAGCTTGCATATAAATTCGTCAGTTCCGCGATTATACATTTCACGCCATCAAGGCGGATGCAGACTTTTGAATCTCCAGTGTCTTGATAACCGAATTGTGTAAAGTACAGCTTATATCGTAGCTAATGGAAGAGATCCTCTCCTAAAAATGCTCAGGAACCACGAGATGATTGGTGAAGGAGCGTTCCTTTACAAAGCCGCGGAGCAAGCGGCCGAGACCCTTGGCCTGAATTTTAACATCAGAAGTGAGGAAAGTGCATTACTTCATCTAGATGCTTTACTTCTGAAAGCCGAAGTGAAGAAAGCACAAGTTCAAAAATTCCATCAAGAGCTACTCGACAAGAAAATGCACGGATATTTTCACAGGAATGTAGAAAAACAGTCCTTGTCGAAGGAGCAAACTTCTGCTTTCCTCAGATCATCAGGGCTTAATTCAGGTACAGAGGTTTTCATTTTCGCATGCCAGGACGGTGTTATTTCCACCTTAGCATACCCTGACCGCATTTTATGTCAAGAAGTTCCCAGCGATAGGTGCAGAGCGTGTCATGCATACGCTGAGTAACTGGAACACATACTATCGAGGTGTCCCACCCACGCAGGAACGATGTACATCTACAGACATAATGCGGCCCTAAGAGTGCTTTATTATCATATTTGACGCTCTTACGGTGTTGGCCGCGACCCTGCCCTGCCGAACGCTCCAAGGGAGATAGAGTCAATTGTCCAAAACGAGAAGTGACAAATTTTCTGGAACTATGATTTTCGGACAGCAGTCTCCGTTGCACACTCAAAGCCTGACATTGTTCTCCAAGACTTCGAGAAACGAACTATATTCGTGAACGATTTCTCGGCCCATTCCGAATACAACATCACTGCCAAGGAGAAAGAAGAGGAGGAGAGGTATCAAGACCCTAAAAGGGAGCTGCAAAGACTGTATCCAAAATATTCGGTACAAGTAATTGCCCGTATGATAGGTGCTCACGGAGGTGCAAAACTATCACTGGTTCGTAACCTTAAAGCCATAACCGCGTGCCCAAAATATGCCAAGGCACTTGCGAATTGGATGCAAAAAGCTGTCATCCTTGGGTCGCTTCGTGTGCTCAAAAACAGGAGGGTCTCGCCGGCCTGTCGTTGTGATTTCATCGTGTCCTGTGACCACCCATCTCGCGGTTGTGAGACGTGGCTAATGGTGTGATTTACCACGGGTTTACTGGGACCCAGTGTCATTTCAATAGACATATATGGCAGTTGCTTCCAGTGCGACACTGCGGTGGTTGTTTAACCTGTTTTTAAAAATTATATATTCATAAGACCCTGATGCCAATACAAAAAGTCTTTTAAACTATATATTTTTAATTGAATTCGAATTAGCATCTGTTTGCTTGTGGCACCAGTCTTAAGGCATCCAAAAAAATGTTCCAGCAGAAAAAAATTAATTAATTTCTTAATTCGCTTGCTGGAACACACTGAAAGGTAAGAAAATGTATTTTTGATTAAAAAAAAGCGTAGTGTCCCATTACCTTAACCATAGGTATTTTTCCTTTTTGCTGACTTTCATTGGGATCAATTTTCCCCAGTCATATAAAAATATATAAGTGATGAGTATAGTATTATATTAAATACGGTTTAATGTTAGTAGTGCCCGGTAACAGACGTTTACCGGCATATTTTTTTCATAGTAAAATTTCCATTAAAATCAATGAAGCGATATTTAATAACTTCTACATTACATTTCGAAACAAGAATTTAATAGTTTCAAGTGAATGAAGGTGACAAATGTATAAAGGAAACAATGTAGGGCAGAGTGAAAAAAAATTATTCAGAATTATTTACTTAATATGTTTTTGGGGTATGTGGAAAAGTTGTGATAACCTATTAGGATAGTGATGATTGTTTAAAATTCGTTGGATATCACTTTTGGCCACCACAGAGGGCTTGAAAGATATTTTAATTTTGGAATTTGTTTAGGGGTGCAAAAATTATTGCGAACTTTTAAGGTGTACATTGTTTATTGTATTCAAGTATATTTATTTTCTACTCTTACAAAAAGAAAGAACAGAGCAAAACAATTATTGGCATATTATTCTTGACAAAATTAATGAGAATTAGTAACAATATTTTACCAAATTATTTTTCTGTACACGGAAAAAAAAGTTCTTTAAACTTTCTTCAATTATTTCAAGAGTCGGGGATGAGAGCGAACCTTGAACAAATTTTCTGTATTCTGTATAACTTTCATGATTTAATGTAGAACAAATCTGGATTAACACTACAAGAGTTCTGTAAACTTTATATTGAACTCCGATTTAAAACAGTTCAATAAAATATATAGTGAAATTCATTGGAAAATGTTGAAGACTTTCGTAGAAATCACAATTGAGGTATTGAGAGTTTGTAATCACATCATTATAAGGTTTAAATACCTCAATTCAGTCAAATGTATAGAAAAATTCTTGACAAAATGTTTAAAAATCTCATAGAAATTCGATTCGAGGTATTGAGTGTTTGTGAACTACTTCAATATGATATCTATAGACCTCAGTTCTATAAAATATAGCTGCGCAGTCGCTACTGTGCGCACGCAGCGACATTTTCTGCATCCCCCTGGCCAATGTGTTTAACAGATAACGCCGGTTAGTGAATAATAATTTATTAGTGAATAATAACTTATTTAAATTTATATAACATATATACACTTCTTCTATATAGCTATCTAACTTCTTGTTAATCTTGAATCTACTAGAACTTATAACCAAGAAGTAATTTGCGATTAAAAATTTTTTCGAGATGTAAAATTTCCAAAATTATAAATATTTTAAAGTGATGATTGAAATTTTAAAAGCAAAAAAATGGTTCAGAAACGGGTCACAAAAATTTGTCACGCGACACTGCATATCTGTAGCTTATATTTTAGATTTTTTGTTTAATACTCCGAGTTAAGTTAGCTGCGAGGTTTTGTTAGGAGTTGCGAATGCGTAGGTAGGGGGTTCGAACCCACAGCGAATAAGAATTTTATTAGCGTGCGATTATTAATGTAGTGATTGTTTGCATAATAGTAAATAATTATGTAATTAAATATGTGAACAAATATTAAAGCATAATGATAATAATAATAATAAACATCAATTGTTTTAGGCGAAAAATCGGTCATCATTGTATAGAACTGTTTTTAGATTTTCTAGAACTATTCTACGTTTTTCGCATCCTGCCTTCTAATAGAGATTACGTCACCTCATTTTTTACATTTCATAGCATTTTGTAACACATTTCGTAGAATAGTTCAATGCAATGTAAAACCAAGAAGATTTTAACTTTAATTAAACTACCCGTCGTATGCTCTACTATAGGACTAGTTCTATAAAATTTAATGCAATTTTTTTTTCCGTGTAAGTTCTTTTCATAAAAGGGAAATAAATAAGTCCGTGTAATTTTTTTCGGTACGAATTCGAAGAAATAAATGCATTCAAATTCTTTCATGAAACAAATTTAGCAACTGATTTTCTGCCAAAAGATTTACAAAAAAACATTGTCTTCAACATATTTTTGAAAATTGAATAATTTGTTTAAAGGCTCCATTTAATAGGCTGATTGAAAATGTATCTAAAAATCTTATGTTTATATTCCAAAAAGAATAAAGAACATGGCGATTTAAAAATTTTCATTTTGAGACTCAATAAAATTCGTAAAACCAAAATGTTTTTTTATTTAATACTTTACAAAATTCATATATTTTAACTTTTTTGTTTTGCATGGAAATTTGTATGCCTTTTCTGAAATTTTAGATAGCAGGTTGCTATACTGTTTTCCGTATTTTTATAATAAAAAATTCTACACTGTTAGACTTGCTCTGAAATTTACGAAGTTAGTATGTTACAAAACTACAAAAGTAACGGCATATTTGATACAATTTCAGAACATTCTAGGTAATTGTGTCTTAAAGTTGCGACATTTGTAATTGGATTTTCCGAAATTTATTATAAAATTACAAAATGGAAACGGCATTTTCATTGCACTAGATTTATAGATTAAGAAAAAAGTCACGTAATTTTCTATTTCGTGCGTAACGGCATAGAACTTTCGTTATTCGAAACGTAAAATTTTGTTGGTACAAGTTTCGGAATTTTCACATATGTGTATAATGTATCAGGAAGTTCCGTAATTGTAACTGAAAATTACGAAGTTCGTAACAGAATTTGTCAAGCTTTATCTTAAATTGACAAAATTTGTAATATAATTTTCCGAAACTTATCATCGTTTTACGGAACATTTAACAGCATAAAACTTTCAAAAATGGTTCGTAAAATTGACACAGAATTTTCTAACAGTGTATATGAAAAGACCGATATTTGAAAATTATGTACCAAAATATTTGTCTTGTGACAATTTGAGAAAGCTGTGAAAATATGAAAGATATTAAGAGAGAGGAGGGTACGTTGGCACACCTGAAAGAAAAAGTGAATTTAAAATAAAAATCTGCCGTCTGCATATCTACATTTAACTATTTAAATTTAATACCCCGTGCAGAAATTGCCCAGGTTGGCCCTACTACAACAAGGTTTCTGGTCGGATCCCGGCCGGGTTACCCCTGGTTGGGTTTCATGGTCGGGAGCCGGCCGGGCCAAACCTGGTTAGATTTCATTGTTGGGAGCCGACAGAGCACTGATCAGAATACTTTTTTTGTAGAAATTGCACATTTTTTTAGAGCCGTGATATTATCAAAGACGCACTTACGGATTTATTAGATCAGTGAAACAGAATTTAGCTTTTTCAAATTCTTGAGAAAAAAAAACAACATTTACGTCTTCCCAATGTTTTAACTTATTAATTAAAACTTTTATCGATTCTGCAATGTGTATTAGCAGAATTGTTACAATATTTACAATTTTCTCTGTTTTCAGAAAATTTTTACTCTGTACACTTTCAAATTTATCGCCATGCCTGGCTGAATGCAAGTTGCATTCATGTCGCGTCGTCTCCGCGAAGTTAACAAATAAAACCCTGTATTAAAATCAACCTTATTTCAGTAATCAGTTTGAAACCCCCACTTGATGCGCGAATAATTATTATTTTTCATTAAAGTATAGTGTTGTGTATTCATTTTTTCATTTCCTACTTCCTAACCTCAAGTCACCACGTGGTTCCCAAAATAAAACAATGGCTAGGAGATTCTAGCATCAGTGGTTAAAACTCTTCTCTAATTTCATCGCGAGAATCTGATAACTTGATTTCACATTTAAAGTTCACCGTAATCTTTACGATGAGCCTTAAAAGACATTTCAAGTTACCAATTTCTCGCCTGAAGCACAAATTTTTAACCGGTCTGTGGCCGGCTTACCCGACCGGATCCCGGCCGGTATGAAAGCCGGGATCCGACCAGATTACCGTGACGTTTTTGGCCGGATCCCGGCCAGTATCCCCGGCCGGCTCCCGGTTTAAACTGGGGCTATCCGGTCGGATCCCGGTTACCATTCCTACACGGGACCTAGATTCTTAAATAGTAAACAGGTATTGCCGGCACCCTTCTAGTGAACGATACTATGCCATAAAAATGCTTTTATTAAAATTATGGGGATTTGAAATAGATAATTGTACGTGCGTAAGTATTCTATTATCCGTGTAAGTTGTATTTCTTTATTCAATACAAGCTTAGTAAATTTATATTCAATAAATCATACTTTTTGCTGCCAGCTGTAGAAAGACGTGTTGACACTGTAAAGATTAGTGAGGTCGTTAATTTTTAAGTTAATTTTTCATCTGGGTTTCAACGTCTATCCATAAAATATAATAGATTTTTTTCAACTATAATTTCCTATTACAGATTTATTACGCAAATAGGTCAAACTTGTTAAAAATGTAAACACTTTGTAAAATTCATCAATAATTTTCAATATTTCTCTCATAAAATATAATTTTACAAAACTTATGCAATAACAAATTTTATTTGTAAATTGAATCAAAAGTTAATAAATCCATTTTCATTTTGTTAATAACTTTAAGGCAGTATTAATTTTAAAAGTTTTTTTTATCATTTCATTTATTTAACAGACCGACTGATTATAATAGGCCATTTAAAATTTAATTTTGATCAATGGATTTCAAACTACAATATATCCTTAAATATTGATAAATTAACTAAAAAAGTGGATTTATCAATTATCACATTTTGTTCGGTTACTCCTCAATTATGGCGGCATTTCATCGATGTGCGATATTTTATCGAGATACATATACGATATGTTTAATATTCATTCATCTTCTATATACTTGAAACTCAGATGAATGCATATTGGTTACATTATATTTTTTAAATAAAAAGATAATTTATTACTCTCCTGCTTTTCTAATTTGAAAACTAAGGAGATTAAGAAATTAATTTTTCAAAACAGGAGGCTTGCCGTTGATTTTAGCTTTTTTTTTAAATAAAAAATACTTGACAAAATCCGATATTTAAAAAGTGTTTTCAATAATGTTAATTTCAGGAATATGTGTTTCAAATAAAAGGAAAACATTTCGAAACCAACACTTTGCATTTAAGGGCATGTGATACATAAACAATTATCGATTTTAGCAGTGTTAGGTTCCCCCGGCTTTTTTCGTACAGTAATAAGGATTTTGCCTTAAAAATTTGGGGAATGATAGCGAACATGCGAACGGACGTCCTCGAACTCTTCTGTTGTGGAATAATTTAAATAATTTCATTTTGCTAAATTTGATTAATATGTGTGTAATTTGAGGTTATGTGTGTTACAATTCTCCCCGCAGCTTTAATTCCAAACTACACAATATATTTGGTCAAAAATTTAGGACAAGTAATAAAACATAGTAACTAATGTCCCGGAACTAAGCTTGTTATTGTAGGCAATCCAAAAAATATATTTCATAAATAATTTAATTTATACTCGTTAGGACGCCCTCTATGCCACTCGGTACAACAGATACCAACATTATCGGAATGACAGAGACTTGACAACCGATCCTAACCTCCAAATAGTGCATATACAGAAAAATTTGATTTAGCAGAATATATTTTTTTGCTATTATCCCTTTAAAAAAGAGTTCGGGGACGTCCGTTATTCTATTTTATAGCATCTCTGAATTCAGTTTTTACAAATTTCAAATTTTGTGGACAAAAACCCGGGGGAACTGAACCCGATTGAAGTATCACATGCCCTTAAGGCTTTTTTTTGTTTTGCATGTAAGAATTTGTTTTTGATCTCTCAGTAAATTTTTTTTAATTATACAATATTGTTATTCATTTTGACATATATACTTTTTGAAACTTAATATTCATTGCAAAGATAACATTTTTTCTTCATTTTGGCGACTTTTTTGCATCAACGTCTACATCAAGTAACTTAATAAAATTGATATATTACATGACACTTCAAGAGGTAGGTCAGGGTTCAGCTCTGCGTCACACCCATGCTAACATTCCATGAAAACAGAGTCACATACGATTAGGGGTTTAAAAAGTCCGAAAAAATGCGTCACAAAATATGTCTACTATTAATGTACTATTAATTTAAAAAATCAATACCCCCAAGTTTTGAATATTATATTTTTGAACTTAGTATTCGAAAACGTATTTTTACAGAAGGGTGATTAAACAAAAAAAGTTAAGCAAAAAAATAATAAAAGATCTTGCAATACAGCGTGACGTCATATGTGAACGGTCCCAAATAGGGTTTGGACAGCACTCGATTTTTGCATCTTAAGGGTCAGAATGATGATTTTAATGCTCGGTGATATCCAAGATTCAATGTAATGAAAAATATTTAATTTTTCACACATTTCAAAGATTTGATTATATTTAAGATGCCCTTTAACAATGAATAATTTAAAAATCTGTAAAGAAATAAACGCTTTTGCCTACACTGAGTGCGAACCAAGGACTTCTTAATTGCCGGTCGAGTGCTCTACCATTAAGGGCCCTGGAAATCAAGTGTAAAT
Organism: Andricus kollari; assembly: GCA_932074435.1. Classification (NCBI taxonomy): domain Eukaryota; kingdom Metazoa; phylum Arthropoda; class Insecta; order Hymenoptera; family Cynipidae; genus Andricus; species Andricus kollari. The sequence goes on from CAKNWW010193696.1 coordinate 10,487, forward strand.
CGCAAAAATGGGACTCAGGCCGAACCGTGAAGCCATTTTGTCTGACTTTTTGTATACAGAGTCTGAACAGTATAGAGACTCTCAGTACAGCTCGATTTTTTCGGAAAAACTCTATTTTTCATGCAAAAATTAAAAGAAAGAAATTGTCGTCGAGCGCATCGTTGTAGTAATGTGTTCTACTATTTAGCGAAGCAGGGAGTGGATAAGGAAGTTATTTTTCTCGGGTTTTTCTTTGCGCGCTCCAAGCGAGAACAGGGAAAACTACCACCCGTTATGACTTAAGTGTGCAGGTAATCAAATACCGACTGTGACCATCACTCATGCATTCAGGGGCGAACACGCCGTATACGAAAAGTAGGGGCCCCTACCCAAATGAGTGGGTGAATTTCCCGAAGGTTGGGTGGGTGCAGGTGAATAATATCATCAAATGCATACTGTGAAATAAAACTGTAAGCAATATAATGTCTTATAATCAATTCGCCCCAGAATTCATGCATGCAATATTCACGCCGACTCAGTGTAACTGTACAATTTTCGGCAACTTACTTCGAAAGTAGTACCTTTTTGCATTAAATGACAATATACAAGCTCTCTGTATAAAAAGGCAGATTATACAAACATGTAAGATATCAATAATCTGTGTCTCTCACTTTCCTCCGAAAAATAACAGATTTATTCGCATTGTACACAAACTTTGCATGTTTGCACAACTCAGAGGCTGTCTGCAATAACAGGTTATAGAATTTTGTTTGACCTGAGAGCTTGTACAAAAAGGTTTCAAATTTCAATTTTTAAAACATATATTCAAATACGAAATTTAACTGCGCATCTTTTCATCGTGAAAAAACGTATAGCACGATAATTTGTTGAAATAAAGAAGAACAGCTCCTAATTTTTTCTACCAAATGGCCTTCTTTTAGTTAATTTGACTGTATTCTATGTACACTTGTACGTGATTTTGTTCAAAACAAGAACTGTAAATCGTTTTGCGACTGATGTTTTACTTCACAATGTTACTTTCAGGCAAATACTGCATTTCTTACGAGCAGTTTATCATTACATTCTGAAATGTTCCATTCACGCACCATGAAGGAAATGGTATACAAATGTCCCCTGATTACGAATATTGGTTCGGTTTACGAAATCTTGGTCAGTTTTTTTTGTAAACAAATTTTTTCGTAAACAATTTAATTCTTTATAAACAATACAAATATATAAGAGCACTTTCAGCTTGCTAAACAAAAATTAAACTTTGTTGCCTGTTGCACTTGTTTCGTAGGATAAACCATTTGCAATCAACATGATAATTATAATAATTCTTAATTCATATATTTTGTTAAAAAGCCGCCTTTCATTGTAAAAAATAAATAATCTTCTTGCTTACAAATTCAACAGTTTGGTTTAAAATTTATTTCTTTTGTTTAAAATTCGTGTTTTTTCTTGAAAAATGTAAATATATTCAGTTAAGCAATCTTGTATTTTGTTAAAAAATCGTCTTTTTCGGTGCAAAGTCAATCTTCTCGGTTACAAATACAACTTCTTGGTTGAATGTTGTACTACTTTGTTAAACATGAATTTGTTGGCTAAAGATGAATCATTTCTGTTTACAATTCATCTCTTTGATACAAAATTTAACTATTTTCTTGTAAATTAATCATTTTCAGCTGAAACTTCAATTATTTCGTTGAACATCCGCATTATTCGGTATAAAATAATTCTTATTCTTTAAAAATTAATATTTTGTATTGAGAATTTCACTGTTTGGTCAAAACTTAATCTACTACTTTTCGTATACGGTGTGTTCGCCCCTGAATGCATGCGTGACGGTCACAGTCGGTATTTCATTGCCTGCAGACTTGAGTCAAAACGGGTGGTAGTTTTCTCTGTTCTCGCTTGGAGTGCGCAAAGAAAAACCCGAGAAAAATAACTTCCTTACCCACTCCCTGCTTCGCTAAATAGTAGAACACATTACTACAACGATGCGCTCGACGACAATTTATTTCTTTTAATTTTTGCATGAAAAATAGAGTTTTTTCGAAAAAAAGAGTTTTTTCGAAAAAATTGAGCTGTACCGAGAGTCTCTATACTCTTTAGACTCTGTATACAAAAAGTCAGACAAAATGGCTTCACCGTTTGGCCTGAATCCCATTTTTGCGATTTACACTCAATGTCCAGGGCCCTTAAGCTCGACAGTGTTGGGCAAGTTACTTTTTTTTAAGCAACTCGTTCCAGTTACTTTACTCGGCAAAAAAGATAAAGAAGTAACCTTAAGTTTGCTAAAAGTTACTTTGAATGTAGTCCAGTCCCTTTAATTTTTGAAATTTGAAAATAAATGGCCATAGCTAAATTGAAATGTACCTACGCAATATTTTGAGATGTGAACAACAATATTTTTGGAATATAATAAACAAAAAGGCTTATAATGGTCTTTTATTTAAATTGTTAACAATATTTATTATTAATCACGAGGCCTACGGGTCTACAAAACCTTTCCACAGAAGCAAAACGCCAGGCAGAGTGCCAGGCACAGAAACTCAAAGATTTCTTCTTTTTTTCTTCTGCTGTGCGCCGCTTTTTAAATATAGGTTTATCTCACAACATATCGCTTTTAAAAAGGAGATAGTTCATAGAAAAAATGAAAAGTAACAAAAAGTGACTAGCTTAAAGTTTCAAGATACTGGAAAAATAGTAACTAAATTCCTAAAAAATAACAAAGAATGTAACTTTTTCAGTAACTTCGTTATAAGTAACGAGTCACTACCCAACACTGTAGGCTACGTAGGAGTTTTTTTTTTCGAGAAATTCAAAGTCGAAGGTCTCGACATCACAATATGACAGACATATTTTTGGTGAATGACCGATAATAATAAGAATTTTTTTTTCTTAATAAACGATAATAGTATAAAGAAATATCGAAGTTGAAAGAAAGAAAAAAAATATTATTGGTTATCCATAATACATACTTATTTGTCGTTATCTCATATAAGAAGGTACTAACCCAGCTGAACACTGGTAATCTTGACGGTTCCTGTGCAGGAATTTCGGTGGGGAAATTGTACATGATCTTGCAAAGGGACCCGCATGCAAGCTAACCTTTAAATGAACCTGTACAGGTTCCTTCATAGAGTGATTTGAGATGCGAGTCCATGTACAGAAACTTGTTCAGGATCCTATACATGAACCTACATAGGAACTCATCCGTGAGGGTTCGCTAGTGGCTTGAATCTCTCGATGGTGAGTTGGATCTTCAAAGGAAATAAAAGGAAGTCAACTTTATAGCTGTAGCTTAGTTAAGTTTAGTTTTAAAACGAACGGGGAGCCCATGGAGAGCTCCCCTGGCGTTGTATTTTCCTCTGGTCCCATGAAATGGGGCCCGAGGGTCTGTTGCCTGAGCCTAGCTAATGTTGGGCACTGGCATAATACATGTAGGGATGTTTCGTCATCCCTGTCGCATCTCCTGCACTCTGTCGTGGGATTATACCCCATTTTGTGCATATGATAGATTAAGTGGTTGTGCCCCTTGAGTATCTGAACCACTGCCCTTATGTCTTTCTTGAATAAACCCAGGATTTCCCTGGCTCTGTCCATTCTGTACGTGTAGCCCAGGATGGATTTTGCCTATCGGCAACCGTGGATTTTTCCCCAGTATTCCCGTTGTTTTGTTCGGATCCAGCTTCTGATGACCATACCGACACAGCAAGACGCTATTCTGGTCCTATGTATTCACTTGCTGCGCCGCGTTTTGCCAACTGGTCCGCCTTTTCCATGCCCTTGATCCCTGTAGGACCCGGGACCTATATGAGGGCCACATTGTTTTCTTTCTGCAAGTTGGTTTAATGCCTTTTCGCATTCCCAAACCATTTCTGATGTTATGTCTGGTTTCCCTATTGCAGTTACTGTCGCTTGGCTGTTTGAACCGATCTTAATCTGTCTACCAGCAGAGTTTTGTTCTATTAGTGCTTCAGCACAGCGAACGACGGCCAAGACCTCCGCCTGAAAGACAGTAGCATGTCGACCAAGTGGGATCCCCTATCCCTTTCCCTCTCTTGCTGTCATAAATACCTGCTCCTGACAGGTTACCGTTTTCTTTCACAGATCCCTGCTTGGAATGCAGACGCGGCAAGCTTTGGCAAAGTTGAAACTTTTTGTTATTTTATCTTGCCTCATCTGTAGAATCGGCAGTGCGCTGACATCGCTCTGGAGCCTAGTGTGTCTAGGTTATCGCAACATGTAGGGGTTCCTCACAGATCATTTTAGGCCCTAATACCTACGTCAACCCAAAGGCTCTCCTGCACATCCAAAAAGTCATGACAAAATTCCTGCATTGGGTCTCCAGGTACTTTGCCCAGTTCAGCTTGCTATCTAGGATTATACTAGATATCTAACTGAATCTGAAATCATCGGCTCCCCACCGCAAAATACACGAGCGTCAACCTTCGGACGCTTATAATTTTTCGTGAAAATGACCAGGTTGGTCTTTTCCGGATTTACCGAGAGCCCTGAGCTATCGCACCAGAGCTCTACGATGCGCAGCGCCGACCTCATAAGACCCATCATCGTTTCCAGATGAGCCCCCTGACTAGGATTAAAAAGTTATCCGCATATCCCTGAGTAAATTGGTATCATACTATGATCCCCTCTTTATTAAGCTGTCGAAGGAGGCCGTGCACCACAATGCATCACAGGAGAGAAGACAGGAAACCCCCCTGTGAGCATCCCCGTGGAGCTATTCCCCTTACTAGGCCCTTACCCCATCTGGTTTCGAGTCTACTCCGGCGCAGCATGCTTCCTATTTAGTATACACGCTGGTCCGGCACGCCACATCTCAGAGCCTCTGGACATGACTTCTGGAGGAGTATTGCTGAAAGCACCCTCTATATCCGAGAAAATACCTACAGCATACCCCTTTTGTTCCAACTGCTGCTCCAATTTTGCCACAACAGCATGGAGCGCACTTTCTACCCAGCAGCCTGCCTGCGCCTGAAAAGCATGCTGCCCTATATGCAGCGGGGAGGCCAAGAGCACCTCATCTCTAATGTATCTCTCGACCAGCTTCTCCAGCGTCTTCAGGATAAAAGACATCAGGCTGATTGGTCGGAAATCTTTTGCAGCAGTGTAACCCTCCCTCCCAGGTTTGGGTATGAAGGCCACTACGCCATCCTTCCATGCCGATGGCACGTGTTTCAGGGCTTTACTTGCCCTAAATAATTTCTTCAGAGGAGGGACGACTGAATCCATGCCTTTTTGTAAAAGCGCTGGATAAATGTCATCCGCCCCTGGTGATTTAAAAGGACAGAAGGACCGTACGGACCATTCCACCTTTTTGTAATCAGCGATCTCAGCGGCGAAAGTCCAGTCGGCCCTTTACGCCTCTTGGCCCCAACCTTCCTCCACTTGGTCGGTTCGGATTCGTTGAAAACCCGGGAAGTGAACTTCCATCAGGTGATTCAGCGTAGCTTCTTCGCTTTCGGCAAACTCACCATTATCGAGCCTTATGAGCCCGAGGCGAGCTTACGGATTTTTCGCCAGAATCTTGTGGAGCCTCGCTGTTTCCGGAATGTTTTTCGATACCTCGCAGAAGCCCCTCCAATCTTCCTGCTTATACTTTCTTATATTTTTATTATATTCACACTGGGCCGTCTTATAGATGTCCCAGTCCGAAGGCAATTTAGTTCTATTTTCCCTATTGCACAACATTCTTATCTTTTTACGGAGTTTCTCCAGGTGGGTATTCCTCCATTCTGCTCCCTTCCTAGACTTAATTGTGCTTCTACGGCGATGGTTCTCATATGATGTAGTCAGAGCCCTTCGCAGAAAATCCGCGGCGTGCTCTAACTCATCAATGGTATCATAGCTTGTGGGAAATTCCGCAAACCTACCTTTGAGTTCCTCTTTATATGAGTTCCAAAGTGTATTTCTGGGGTTTCAGATCTTGAAAACCACCGGTTTTCCTAGGGTGTCTAGGTCCGGAAGAGACCCCTCATCGGAGACTCTTCCGCCCACTACCCTGCTCCTCAGTACACCCGAGCATAGAGTCAAATCGAGAACCTCGCTCCTCTTTTTAGTCTGGAATGTGGGAGTATCACCCCGATTCAGAATCTCCAGCTCTGTGCCTGCTATGTATTCAATTAAATCTCTCCCTCTGTCATTGATGTTTGTGCTTCCCCACAACGTGTGGTGAGAGTTTGGATCACAGCCCAACAGCAGAGGAATTTTGTTCTCTTGACAGTGCCGAATTAGAGTCTTCACCTCTCTGGGAGGCGGGGGTCCCTCGGCATTGCCAGGGAAATAAGGGAACTGACAAAATTGAATTAAATTTAACTTCAGGTACGATTTGCAATTTTTCACTTCTCAAATAAAAGTTAAGCTTGAAAACGATATATTTCTAGTGATTGGAAAAAATGCTATACTTTAATTTGATTTCACCAGTTCAGCATGTTATTGAAGTTAAGAAGGATCCTCTTTTTATTATACGGGTAATTTTCTTTGAGAAAATAATTGGTCGTTTTCCTGTATCTTGTTAAGTCATTTACGTACCAAGAAATCCAATGAATAACGCATAAATTCTTTAAAATTCAAGATATAATATTTTAACACCTATAAAGGGTAGTTTTTGAAACCAAGGGGTAGTATTTTTGGGTCTAATTGGGTACATTTTTTTTTGAGCGTATGGTACCATCAGTTGCATTTCCTGGCAAAAAATTATTATATTTACGAAGATTAACAATAATTAATCATTTTGATCATTTTGGGACACTTTCAGGCCGCAGGACCACGGTTTAAAATTATTTTAAAAAGAAAAGAAAAATATGCATTTATTTTTTCACCAAACAGAATAAGTTCAGGGGGTGCGTCATTTAAAAAAAAACATTGCGTTTTTTTAGGACACCCTAATGTACATACGACAGAAAAATTCTCCTTTTTGGTGAAGTCAATGTACAGAACTTTGGTCTCCTTATATCTATTCTACATGGATGGAGGAACAACAATAATACCAAGTGTATGGAGGATCAACGCAGTACTCCCAACGCGGGCACCTTGCACTACTGCGCATGCGATGCATAAGACGCTTTATTGGCTTTCGTTCGCGCGCTTATTTGAAATGTTATAAAATACAATTGTTTGTATTTATTATTAATAATTACAAATAATTATATTTTAACATGTTCAAGTGGTACGTGGATGGTTTTT